>PVJS01010097.1:9818-48910 GCA_004027185.1 Glis glis | reverse complement strand
TTTTTTTGCGGTACCGGGGATTGAACCCAGGGGCGTTCTACCTCCGCGCTACACCCCCGGCCCTATTTTTTATACTTTATTTTGAAACCGGGTCTCACGAATTTGCAGAAGCCTCACTAAGTAGAGAGAGAGAGAGAGAGAAAGAGACAGAGAGAGAGAGAGAGAGAGAGAGGGAGAGACAGAGAGAGAGCTGAGGCTGGCCGCGAACCCGGATCCTCCGGTCTCCGCCTCCCAAAGTACTGGGATTACAAGCGTGCGCCACCACGCCCGGCTCTGGCTTATGTTTTTGAAAGGTCTTCCTGACTGCAGGGCAATGTGTGAAGAGGCTGCTTCAGATGAGAGACTATGGTGGTAAGGGCTTGAATGCAGGCAGAGGAGTTTGGAGAAATGGACAGATAAGAGATACATTTTCCATGTCAAAACAGCAGGATTTGCTAATGGGTTACATAAGGACAGTGATGGAAAAGGAGTCCAGGATGATTCTGTCTTAAGCAATTAGATCGGGAGTTGTGCCTTTTACTAAGGTCAGGAAGATGAGGCTGCTTTTTTGTTCTCTTTTGTTGTTCAAGGAGGGGAGAGGCTTATTAAGACTTTTATTTTAGAAAGAAATATTTCGAGATGCCCATTTAGAGACTCAAGTGGAATTGTGAGAAGACAGTTGGGTGTATAAACCTGGAACTCAGGTCTGGGGTTCATATGAATTTAGGAGTCATTATACATGTCCCCAAACTCAGTGTAGTGAATAATCATTTTATTCTATGGATTAATATTAATAAGGACAGATTGCCTCTGTTCCCAGATGTCTGGGGGTGACTTGAGCGGCTGGGACTTGGAGGAGAATCAGTTTCCAAGCTGACTTTCCACTCCTGCATCTCAGCGCTGGGCTGAAGGACTGACTCAGCTGGGAATGTGGACAAGAACACCAACATGTGACCCCCGCCCAGCATAACTGTCTCATGGAAGTCCATCTCTCACACAGGGCTCTGAGAGCAAGCATTTCCAGTGAGTAGTAGCCTTTGATAACCTATCCCTGGAAGTCACACAGCATCACTTCCACTGGACATTGCCAACCATCCACGTTCAAAGGAATAAACATTGATTCTACTTCATATCGGATGGAGTAGCAAAAAATTTAGAATCATGTCACATCTTGCCCATCATCAATTCGGCCTCACTAGAGAGAATGCTCTGTGACACAGGTCTCTTTGTTTTGTCTTCTAGCATAGCTCCATATATAGGTTATAGTTCTTCAGAAAAACAGAACAGGATACACACACATGTGTAGCATACATAAGGATATATAAAAGGAAATTCATTATGGGAATTGACTCATGTGACTGTGGAGGTCAAGAAGTCCCATGTAGCCGGGCGTGGTGGCGCACGCTTGTAATCCCAGTACTTTGGGAGGCGGAGACCGGAGGATCCGGGTTCGCGACCAGCCTCAGCTCTCTCTCTCTCTCTCTCTGTCTCTCTGTCTCTCTCTCTCTCTACCTAGTGAGGCCCTCCACAACTACGTGAGACGCGGTTCCAAAATAAAGTATAAAAAATAGGGCCGGGGGTGTAGCGCGGAGGTAGAATACCCCTGGGTTCAATCCCCAGTACCGCAAAAAAAAAAAAAAAAGAAGTCCCATGTCATGCTGTCTGTAAACTGAAGACTCAGAAAGCTGGTGGTATAATCAGAAAGAGTCTGAGAGCCTGAGAACCTGGAGTGGTGGTGGGGGTGGGGGAAGCTGCTGTAAATCCCAGGGTCGGAAAACCCAAGAACCAGGAGCTTTAATATCCAAGGACAGGAGAAGTGGAAAACCCCAGCTTAAGAAGAGAGAATGGCAACCTGCCCATCCTCCGTTTTTTAATTTTTTCCCTTTTCCAGCCCTCAATGGATTGAATGATGTCCATCCACATTAACGAGGGTGGATCTTCTTTATTCCTTCCACTGATTCAATGCTGGTATCTTCTAGAAAGACCCCCACTGACACATCCAGAAACAATGTTCTCTCAGCTACCTGGGCACCCTTGGCACAGTCAAGTTGATACAAAAAAATTAACCATCATACCTCAGTACATAGAAAGATGTAGATTTGTTGAACAAGTGGATGAATGGATGAGGGATATAAAACCACGGACTCTTATTAGGCAGAGAGTGCTAATGGAACGATGACAGGGCTCAATACATGCCCTCGGGGGTTCTCTACCATCTAGGGGTCTGATAAAGGAGAGGCAACAAAGTTCTTTTCTACTGAGCACTGGCATCCCTCAATCAGTCAAGGGGACAGGCCCATCTAGAGCCCGTGCTTCAGCCCATGTGTCATGCAGTGTATGCGGCCCTGGGTTCTCTGGCCTCATGGCTTCACGTTCCCTTCCTCACGAGCACAGGCCATGCTACCAGTGTGTGCAGCCCTAGAAGCAGATTTTGTTGTTGTTACTGTTTGTTTTTTGGTGTTGGATTGGAATTGACCAATTTGAATGTATGGACTGAGAAAACAGACCCCTCATGTTGCTCAATAATGTCAGGGGTAGAAACAGAAAGGATGTGGGCTATGGGAAGGGGTCCAGGATCTGGGGCCACCTCTCCTCAACCACCACATTCCCTGGCACAAAATTCTGAGATTTAAACTTAAACCTGGCCTTCCAGGTAGCTATGAAGACATATTTATCAAGGGAGGATGCTAGAACATATTTTTATTTAGTAGTTTATTATCTCAATTAGGATGTTAGGACATTATATTCAATACAGCATATTTAATACATGAATATGTAGCCAGGACATATTTAACACATACTATGTAGCTAGAACATATTTAATATAGCTGCTTATTAGCCCATTTTATAACTTTTAATATTTAGACTTATAATTTGTAGGTAGACACTTGTACAATTGTACTGGATCTTGTAACTGTTAGGGCCAGGCATGGCTAGGGAGAGAATCTGCAGTGGAAGGGCTGGTCGTGCCGCATCTAGAAGCCAGAACATCTGAGACTCAACTCCAATCCACATAAACCCTTGCTGCACTTGCAATTAAAATTTGCTAAAATTAGATTATGTTGTCACCAGGGGAACTGTGAGAGGGCCCTAATGAAATCATGCTCTAAACTTCCAGGCTTCTCCCAGATATGATTAACAAAGATCAAGAATTTAGAATGCTTTTCTATTTAATTAGGAATTTTATGAACTAGGAGCTCTTATTTAAACAGCTCTGCATAAATATCAATCCCTACATTGCATTTGAGGGCATATATAATTTAGGTTTTAAAATTCAGGAGTCCAGAGTTTATGAAAATCTAGTCTACGTTAGATGATACCAGAGCTGGTTGATTCAGAGACCCCTTAGTATACAGGAGGGTCAAACACAAGCTGGGTTGACTTTCAAATGTGTTTTAAGCTGAAAGTTATAGGAGTAGGTCCTGACAGAATTGAAAATTAAATTTAAGGGGAAACTATTTTCCCCAGGAAGGACTTGCTGTACCTGAGCTCTTTGACCCTATACCAATCACAATTTTAAACATTTTTATTACATAAATTTCCAAACAAACAGAAACATAGATTGTATAATTCAACGATTATCAACATTCCCTTCATTTTGTTTTGTTTGGTGATAACTCTATAATAGTCTTAAGTAGAATCTTCTTCTTGACTGAAGGCAAAGAGGGTTTTTCTTGGTTGGGGTTTGCTTTTATTTCTTCAGTTTTCTTTCTTTATCTTGCTACCTGAATGAGATTCATGCTTCTTCTTTGTATCATCCAAAATGATGGAGACCTGCTCCCCCCATGAACATCTGCAGATAAATAAAGGTATTCATCCCAGTTATGGATTTTCACAGCGTTCCTGTTTAGCCATCTTCTCCACCGATTATTGCTCAAATGTTTCCATTGTTAACCAGAAAGGAAAATGCTTGGGGGAAGAAATGGGAAAGGTGACATCAATTTAACATAGCCTTTTGGAGTTAGTACAAAATGACAGGCCAGCAGGAAGCGGTTAAAAAGCTTCCCCTGACAAGAGAAGCTAAATGATTCTGAGAGCTGCTCCCAATCAGGCCTCATATTGACAAGAGACCCGCTCCAATAATGACCTATGGAAGATTGCATTCTGGCCGTACACAGTAATTTGTTTTTCTAACCGGAGCTTTGTAGTGGGACCTTGGAAGACTCCATGGTCCCTGTGTAAATGACAGTTTCACTGCAAAAAAACAACTGGCCCGTTCAATTGAGTTGGGCTGTAAGAAGCCACTTTGCGGTGGTCTGGTGACAGTGACCCCCTCTATGTCCATCACTGTAACAACATGGCATCTGTGAGCTCTTCCACCAACCTGGTCCCTCCCTGTCCCTCCACTTGTTGGGAAGAGGTCTTTTAGGTGTGTGCCGTGAAAGTTTCTGCAAGAAGAAGGCTCCTGCACCTTCATTCTCTGCCAATGAATTGGGAATGAGGTAAGGATAGAGAATGGGACAGGCTGCCCAAGTTCTAGGACCAGAGCTGGAGGTAAGTGAGCAGCCTGGGGTGACGTTATTGTGGCAAGAGGGTAGAAAAGGAAGGAGGGACGAGGAGATTCGAGAGGACCTCTGGCTTTCTTAGTGTAGCTGATTTCACAACCAGCCTGTCAGGAGAGCAAATCAGAGCAGTAAGAAAATGTGCGCAGAATCTTCCAGACTCCAGGTGTGCCCGAGCCTGCCAGAGCAAAGCTAACTTCTTTCTGGTGAAGAACAAAGGCTGCACATCTTTTCAGCTGCTACAAGGCAGCAGGGCAGAGCTCTACAGAGAGGCGTCAGGAGTGCCCTTGCTCTTGCCTGTCTCTCAACCCTGAGTGCCTGGTGGATGCGGCCTGCACTCCAGACTCTTTAGAGGCTCAGAAGCTGAAAAGCCCCCAAGGAAAAGACCTGAGAAGGTCATTCATGGGACTTTGGCAAAAGGCTTGGCAGACGCACAAAGGTTCCCCACAAGGATTGGGAGGCGGGCCCGGGAGGTCTAACCCAGACACCTCCCCTGCCCCTGGCAGCTTGTCAATATGCCACAACTCTCCCCCCTCCCAGAGGAAGCCAACTCTTCTTTCATCCTTCCTCCAAAGGCTTTGGATCTTAGAGGAAATGAAGTGGCACGTGTTCTCCCTCTCTTTGCTCCTTCTCTTGCCCACCCCATTCCTTCCCTGATTTATTTCGTCTCTACTATCCTGTTTCTAGTTAGGTCACATCCACGCTCATTTCTGGATCTTTTTTGAGTTAGAGGCCAAGGATATTTGCATGTACAGAAGATTTGGTTTTATCCTTCTATTAACTGTTTACCTGAAAAAGTGGATATTTCTTTGCAACCATGGGGAAGAGCTCAGTTCATTTCTTACCTGACTTCTGAACTGGTTGCATAAGTGAGACATTGAAGAATTACAAGGAAACACATCACAAATAGTAGGGAAAAAAACCCACTATGTAGCGTTTTCTAGCATGTATAATGAACCTGTATACTGGAACCTATGAGGACTAGATGCAGCTGCCTCTGCTTGGTTATACTTTCTTGGGGTGTTGTGTTTATGGAAAGATGTGTTCCTCCTGAATGCCGTGAGAGGTGGGCGGAAGGGGGCATGAGAAGCTTTAACACTGTAGGTAGGAAGAGGTTTGGCCCAGGAGCTTTGACACTCTATAGGTAGGAAGAGGGGCCTGGGTAGGAAAAGGTTTGGCCTACAGCTGGGAAAACAGCTGCAGCCTGTTTTCTGTTGGGGCAGAAGGCAGAGCCGGTCTCTGGGAAAGCCACCATGCCAGGTGACTCCCATTCACATTGAATGTCACCACCAACCTTCGCAATACCTAAGGTCATGGACTTTTTATCGGGGTGACAGCACTAAAAACCATTTATATAACAAGTGTTCTATTTTGGCACTTCTTTACTTAAAATATAAATAAATGTTGGAAGCCTAAACAAATGACATGGCCTGAGATAATGATGTTCCTGTTAAGTCTCAAATTGGGGGGAAAAGTGGGCAGTTTTGACATTTTTTCTGTAAATAAGTTTCCAACTGGTTACTAATGGTAACTAAGTACAGTTCCTCCATTCCACACGCCATGTATGGTGTGAACCTCCAATCACATGTTGAAATGCTACTCTCTAGGGTGATGCAACCAGGAGGTGTGGCTTCAGGAGGTGACGACGTCATGGGGCGGAGCTCTCATAACAGAGCCTGAGAGACCCTCACTTTCACCTCCTGAACACATGGGGAGGTGCATCTGTGAACTAGAGTGAGCCCTCGCGCTAACCCTGCCAGCACTTTGATCTTGGATTTCCAGCCTCCAGAAAGTGAGAAACAAATTTCTGTTGTTCTCTCCAGAAAGTGAGAAACAAATTTCTGTTGTTCCTAAGCCACACAGTTCATGGTATTTTGGTATAACAATCCAAACTAAGACAGTAAAGAATGCAGGCTCTGGGAAGCTCCTGCAATTAAAATTTTCTGTAGTATGGAGGAAGGAAGGGGAGAGAGCAGCCAGAGGGCTTCCTTCCCTCCAGGGGCTCCAGCTAGGCGGGGCTCTTCAGAGAGGAAAGAACAGAAGCAGGAGCAAAGGCTACTTCCCCCACAGAGTAAAGAACTGGTTTAGAAATGTGTGCGCTGTGAGAGGACAAAGCAGTATTGGAAATGGCACGTAAGAAACATGCTCTGGAAGCTGGGTATGGTGGTGTGCATCTGTAATCCCAGGTACTTGGGAGGCTGAGGTAGGAGAATCACAAATTCAAGGCCAGCCTGGGTTATACAGAGAGGTCCCATCTTGAAGAAAAAAGAAAAGAAAACCCCGTTGTTTGAGGAGCCCTTGGTGACATGTGCACAAAATGCAGAGCAAATGAAGCGAATCTTCGCTCCTTTAGGAGTGTAGGTGGGTGACATGCCCAGGCCACTGGGCAGGTAGACTCACTCTAAATTTTCCGTCTTCCCAGGTCAAACCCTGTGGGTTGGTCACAAGTCAAGTTTTCCTGAAGAGATGAAGAAATGAGAGAGGAGCTCCATGTAGAAAAGCTTGTGTGAGGTTTCTTGCTAGTCAGAAACTCCACCTTTTATCTTTCCACCAGCTAACCCCTTCTGCAGCTCTCTCTGGGCCAAAGGTTGGCTGGGGTATTATATCAAAGACACCTCCTTCTTTCCTTCTGAAACTCTGAGAGCCAGCACTCAGTCTGTCCCATCTTCCTGTACCTGGACAAAGCAGGGACCACGTACAGTTTCCTGACAGCAATGCTGTAAGCAAGGCTGAAGAAACACAGAGGAGAAAGGCTCCATCCTAGTCAGCCCCACAATCTTTTCTCTCTTTCTAAGCATCTGGCTTCCTAAGTAAAACTGAACAGTGAGGCTAGTAGGGCCACACATGAACATGGAAGTGAGGTTGTACATATATACTAACACAAAAGTACTCTAATCTAGTGAGCATGCCTAACTCAGGACGAAGGTTCCAGTTTGAGGAGCTGGAGCTAGGAGATGAGGCCTGAGTTGATGAAAAGCTGTGCCTGGAGGGCTGGGGCCGGGGAAGGGCGTCACCTTAGCGTTGTCAATTAGCTACAATGGCAGGAAGCCTGCCAAATGGATATTTGGGAAGATTATTCTGTGGGTATGACAAAGAGATTCCTCCTCCTCTCCCCTAATAAAGTAGTCAGTAAAAATCCTTATGTTCACTAATGGTTTTGAGGCAAGTAGATTCTCTGTAACTTCAAGTGGCATTGAGTTTGGGGTCCAAATTCAAAAGGAGCACAGGGTCTCTTGGTAGGCTCCTTGAAGAGCTAGGTTAAGTGCTGGGGCTGATTGATCACATGCCTGGCTCAATAAGCCACCCCTCTTGACCCATGGCCCTTGTCTTGTGACTTTGCAGCCCTTCTCAGTAAGGTGGGGGTGGGTCTAATTCCCCCACCTCGTGCACCTGGGTGGCCTGTGGCTTGTTTTGGCCAAAGGAACACAGTGGAAGCGATGATTTACAAGCTTTGAGCCCAAATCTCTAAAGCCTGTGCATGTTTGTTCCTGTTGCATGTGATTTTCTTGTGCCTCGACCTTTGCCATGGGAACGTGTCCAGGCTAGTTTGCTGGAGGATGAGAAGCAATCAAAGCAAAGTTGCTGGAGCACACGGTAGTGGAGCCCCACACACGGGAGTGAGCCCAGTCAAGATCTACACAGCTGCCTAGACCATCTGCAGGACATAATGAATTGCAGTGCACTGCTGGGGTTTTGTGTTATCCAGGCAACAAAAAGCTGACACAAATGTATTTTAAGTATGATATTCTGGGCGTCAGGTCAGAGGTGACAGAGGAAAAGGACAGGGAGCAGGAGCCATAGAAGAGGCTGGACAGGGACTGGGTCAAGACTAGGGGCAAGAATGCCAGCCTGGGTTTAGACACTGGGAGGGGTCACTGCATGTATTTGAAGGAAGTAGAATGGGAACATAAGACAGGACAGAGAACTAGACTGCTAAACACGGGCAGGCGCCGAGACCAGCTAATGATGATCAGGCCTTCGAAGGTAGCATGTTACCTGGACAAGAGTTGGGACTGGCACACTGCGGAACAGATTGGACCTCTGGGATTCTGAGGTGCAAATGGAGGGACTCAAGCAGGAGTGGGATCTACAGACTGAGATTAAGACCAAGAAATTAGGGAATCAGAGGCTGGGCCTTCTGATACTGCTGGTTTACATCGTAGATTCAACCTCCTGGAATTGAAAATATGTTTAAAAAATTGCATCTGTATTGAACATGTACAAAGTTTTTCTTATCATTATTCCCTAAGCAATATAGTATGACAACTATTTACATATATTTTTATCATATGAGGCATTATAAGTAATCTAGAGATGATTGAAAGTAGGAGGATATGCAAAAGTTTTGTGTACCTATTGCACCATTTTTTTGTTGTTGCAGTACCGGCGATTGAACCCAGGAGAATTCTACCACTGGGCTACACCCCCAGCCCTATTTTTTATATTTTATTTTGAAACAGGGTCTCGCTAAGTTGCAGAGGGTCTCACTAAGTAGCTGAGGCTGGCCGCGAACTCGGACCCTCTGGTCTCAGCCTCCCAAGTACTGGGATTACAAACGTGCGCCACCACGCCTGGCTCTACACCATTTTATATAACAGATTCAAGTATCCACAAATTTTGGTATCCAATAGGGGGTCCTAGAACCAATCCGCCATCGATACCAAGGAACGATTGCATTTCATCAGTAATGCAGATGGTGGTTTTGTTTGGGGTCAGTTCAGGGCTCACAAATTCAGGAAATAAGCACTGGACTGCCTCTGGGAGTGTGTGGTATCAGGGACCCGTGGGGAACATGGTGCTGAAGTTATAAGTCCATGTGAGTGTGAGTAAAGGCTCCAGGATCCGTCCACACTGGGGGCTCTCAACCTTCCAGGGGGTCACTGGGAATCCCAGCTTCATATAAATCAAGGCAACTAGCCTGGTCCTCGACCTCCTAAATGACAGTCTCTGGAGGGTGAGGCCCTTTCAGGTTAGTTTTGCAAAATAGCTGAGAATCCAGTCCTGAAAAAAGAGCCAGGAACTAACTTTGAGGAGGTAAGCACCTTGAGGAAATGAGGTCCCGGCACTGGCTGAAGGACTAGGTGATCCTGCAGAGGTGGGGGCACCCGTGGGGAAGGCAGAAAAGGGCCAACAACTGAGAGGTGCCACTGCTTCTGGTACACCTGTGTTTATTTGAATAAAAGTAATTAGCCATTTAAATATTCACTGTAACATACATATCACTCATAACAAAGGTGAAACCTGCTTTCAATACACAACAAATACTTCAATGATAAAACTGATTTCAATCCCAAAATATTTGGAGAAGGGGGTTATATACAAGATTGCCTAAGATTGTAGGCCACAATAAGGGTGGTTATTGCAACATTAGAACTAGTAACTTTTGCAAGATGCTCTCCTCTTAGAAAATGTCTCAAAAATCGTATTATGAACGCATGCATTCAGCTCTTCCAGAGTACACACAGATGCATTCAGCTCTTCCAGAGTACGCACAGATGCATTCAGCTCTTCCAGAGTACGCACACATGTATTCAGCTCTTCCAGAATATGCACGCATGCATTCAGCTCTTCCAGAGTATGCACGCATGCATTCAGCTCTTCCAGAGTATGCACAGATGCATTCAGCTCTTCCAGAGTACGCACACATGCATTCAGCTCTTCCAGAGTACGCACGCATGCATTCAGCTCTTCCAGAGTACGCACACATGCATTCAGCTCTTCCAGAGTACGCACGCATGCATTCAGCTCTTCCAGAGTACGCACAGATGCATTCAGCTCTTCCAGAATATGCACGCATGCATTCAGCTCTTCCAGAGTATGCATGCATGCATTCAGCTCTTCCAGAATATGCACGCATGCATTCAGCTCTTCCAGAATATGCACGCATGCATTCAGCTCTTCCAGAATATGCACACATGCATTCAGCTCTTCCAGAGTACGCACACATGCATTCAGCTCTTCCAGAGCTCTTCCAGAGTATGCACGCATGCATTCAGCTCTTCCGGAGTAACTTCCTGAGAAATACTACAGAATTCCCAAGCAGAGTATCTGCTGTGCTAGAATCCATCTGTGTCAGAATAAATCATTTTCTGTATGTCATTAACATGATAAAATGGAAATGCTTATTAGATATTTGGTTAAAGTATGTGAATTCCTCAATAATACAGCCCATTGTAACTTTATATAATCTGTAGCTATAGACCATAATGATTTAAAAGTACAGCAATAAAATTTCTTTTTAATTATCTGCATTGACAACTTGTTAAAATGTGTGTAAATGAAAAGTAAGCTGGTTCACAGAAATGCATATATAAGAGAAGCACACGGGTTCAGCTGGTGGCCTTTTATATTTTGTTTCACTTACAACACTTATGTGGCACTTTCTATTTGCCAGGTACTGTTACAAGTGCTTTATAAATATTTATAGCCGGGCATGGTGGCGCACGCTTGTAATCTCAGTACTTGGGAGGCTGAGACAGGAGGATTGCAGGTTTAAGACCAGCCTCAGCAACTTAGTGAGACTCTCAGCAACCTAGTGAGACCTTGTTTCAAAACAAAAAATAAAGAGGGTTGGCGGTGTAGCTCAGAGGTAGAATGACCCTGGGTTTAATCCCCAGTACCAGACACACACAAAAAGAAATATTAATTTATTTAATCGTCATAATAACCTGTGGGGAAGGCCCTATCCATTACTGCCATCTTTCTGGAGGGACCAGAGGCTCAGAGAAGTTAAGAAACTTGCCCCAGGTTACACACAGCTAGAGCAAGGCTCAAGTCCTGGTGGTATCCCTGCTTCCGGCTCTGACCTATTAACTACTGCACTGTGTCCACCTTCATTTTACCTTTTCCTAAAAGAACGTAAGGACAGAATCAAGAGGGGGATGTCTAGAAACCAGCTACCTGCAGAGGACCGCACAGGGAAACGTTTTCTTCCTGCTCTGTGAGAACAAATGTATGGGCAGAGGTTTCATGCCAACTTCAGCCAGAACCTTTTTAGCTGAATGTTAAAATCCCACTACGCCCTGGGGATCTCCCCTGGGTATGTCTAGACTCTCCAGCCCTCTCCCCATTCTCTGCTCTGCTCCAGGCTTCCTTTGCATTGCTGTGCCTCTCGCCTTCAGTCTGATCCAGTCTATCCTTCCAGAGTTCAGGACGTTTCCTAAACACAAACCCCTTGTCCCTCTGTACTCAAATCTCACTGCACTCGATGTCCCTGCTTTCTTTGTGGATAAAAGCCAGCTAGTTCAGCCTAATACATGAAGTGCTGCTTCCTGCTCCCGCCAGCTCACTACCCAGTTCCAAACCCGGCACACAAGAGGTGGCTTCCTCCTGCGACCCTGTACTCCAGCCACACCGAGCTGTTTGCATTCTACCCCTCCCCAGCATCTCCCATCTGGAATTTCCTCCCCTCCCCCCATGGCAATCTGTATCACCAGACTCCACCTAGATAATTCTAATGTATCCTTCAAGGCCCAGCTCAGCATCATTCTTTGTTCCAAAGCTGGTCTGCATTGCTTGCCCCTTCCAATGATCTGCTTACAGCCACAAGCACTCCTATTTACACATTATGGGGACTGATTTATACCCCCACGGTCTCCTCCGCGACCTGGTACTCAGCTTGATCTGCAGAGCATCAGCCTCAGGTGGAAAGATGCTGCACATGCAGTTTCTCAGACCCCACTTTAGACCTACCAAGTCGGAAGTTCTGGGCGATGGGCCCAGCCACACGATTATCTCGTGTGCTAGCAGAGGAGCAACACCGCGCTGAGCTCCACGGTCCCGAGGCCACACACTGCACCACATCTTAATGGTTTCTGACTCCCAACACCTCTGACTGCTTGGGATAACACAGTCAATAAAAGATCGATGAATGAATGAATGAATGGTGGGTTAATCCTTTGAATGATTCATTAAACCTTCTGTCTCTACTGGGGAGCTAAATTATGCAGGAAACACTATAAATATTCTTTAGTCCAGTAATGCCTACACACACTTAGAATTAGAATTTTTAAGAGTTAAGATCTACTTTTTAGTCTTTATTTTGAAACAGGGTCTTGCTAAGTTGCGGAGGGCCTAAGTAACTGAGGCTGGCCGCGAACCTGTGATCCTACTGTCTCAGCCTCCCAAGTACTGGGATTACAAGCGTGTGCCACCATGCCCTGGCCAACTTTTGATTTTAAACTGGTTAAGGCTGTGCATAATTTCAACATTATAACAAGGGATGCTAAAATAATTTAAGATTTAGAGCTGCTTAAAGACAAACAAAAATGAGAATTTCACAGGATGCATTCAAAGTCTCAAAAGTACATTTTCAAGTATTTCACAGTATAGCAGGTGTCCCCTCTGCTTCAAGCTTTGAAAGATTACTTGAGCTCCCTTACATAATAATTATTTTTCTTTTGACTATATTTTGAACATAGTAGTTTAGGAAGGAAAGTGCTATATGCTGCTCACAGCTTGCAGTGCTTCTTGTTAAAATCAACAAGGCCACCACTGTGACTTCATTTTACTTTTTTCAGGCATGATTTCAGTCCTCTAAAACAATTGATGACACAATTGATACAAAGGAGATAATCTAGTAAATATTATAAAACTGTCCACCAAAGTAATAAAACACATCTTCATTATGAAACAACTTTCTGTACTGTTGTCACATGAAGTGAAAAAGGCCATCACCCTGATAGTAACTTTTATCACATACTGGCTCTGTTCACCACCAGCAGCTTAAAGAGAAAAAAGTAACTACAGAGTAAACTAATATTTAAGAACTAGTAGTCTAATAAGTAACTGTCATTATGTCCTCTACACAGTCTTATCTAAAGTACAGGTTTGACAAAGTCAAGAGTGAGTTGTTTTGTTTAACTATATTGAGGGTAGGGATGTTCTAGATGAAGGAGTATAAAATAGCATCTACTAGAAAAAATGCTACTTACTGGACATTTAAGCAAACAGCCAGATAGAAAATGATTATAAGCCAGGTGTGGTGGCAAACACTTGTATTCCCAGTGCTGGAGAGGCTGGGATGGGAGAACTGCAGATTTGAGACCAGCCTCAGCAACTTAGCAAGACCCTGCTTCAAAATAAAATAGGGCTGGGGGTGTAGCTCGGAGCTAGAATGTGCCCATCCCCAGTACTGAAAAAAAAAGAAAGAAAATGATTATAAGGAGAGTTAAGAGTCTGCATAAATAGGAATAATACCCACCCCCCAGTGCCCCCCAACAAAGGTTTAGAAACGGCAACAAAAGGGAGATGCCCATGTTGGGAAAACATATCCACTTTTCAGAGACCCATCTGTAGCTGCTGGCATTATGATTGCTTGGCATATGTCACGGCCAATGGCAGTCTTAATCTTTACAACTATTTCCGTCTCACCTACCTGGCAATTTTTTGGTTGAGAAGCTTTTCACCAGTGTTAATGTTGGTTACAGAAATAAACAACAGTTTAAGGAGAACAAGAAACTAAAGAGCAAACTCTTTGAAAAATTTCTTCAGTATTATTTCATTAAAATATATATTCTGAAAAGTAGAGGGTAAATGAATTGTTGAGCAAAGGAAGTAGTTCATCAATAAATATAGTTGGCTCTGAAAAAAATGTTGAAAGACATGAATCAGAAATCTGAAAAGCATGCCCATCTTCTATCAAAACACTCCAAAAAGGCACTCAAAAACCTATAACATAGATTTTCAGGTCACTTGCTTGCTTTGACCCCTAAATTCTATACCATTTAGTTCCTATTTTAGAAATGCCTTCCACCTTCCTGTTTTTTCCCCAAGTTTAAGTTCCTGATTTTCCCAGGCAAGGCAGACAGTTGAAGAGTATAATTTCAGTGACTTGTTGATCTTGTGTCCCAACAACGAAGGAGGATTGTCTTGGGATAATGAAAACAAACACATGTGGATTAAGTTTAAATAGAAACAGAGAAGAGATAATGGCTAAGACTTTTCTGGATTAAAAATCTTTGCAATTCAGGTTGTTACTGTGATTAGGCTGATGAGAATGGGGAGTTCCAGTTCCCTTATTCTTTGGAATAATTCCAAAACCTTTTTTTTTGGGGGAACAGGTATGATCTAGACACTGAATCCTTAAGATGAAGTGGTTAAACAAATAGATAGGAGTTTTACAAGAAACTCTAGTGAGAGTTTATCAGAAAGCTGCACAGAAAAGAAATATCTGGCCGGGCGTGGTGGCGCACGCTTGTAATCCCAGTACTTTGGGAGGCGGAGACCGGAGGATCCAGGTTCGCGGCCAGCCTCAGCTCTCTCTCTCTCTCTACTGGTTTCAAAATAAAGTATAAAAAATAGAGCCGGGGTGTAGCGCGGAGGTAGAACGCCCCTGCGTTCAATCCCCAGTACCGCAAAAAAAAAAAAAAGAAATATCTGTGGTGGATAATTATGAATGAATATGTGGTGTTATGTGTATATATGTACTTGATATGGAGAAACAGAAAGGAAAATTGGGTATATAACAACTATATTCAAAACTCTTGTATGGTACTATATATTTTGACCCTAGACTTAAGCATTTAACACTAGAGGAAGCAGCAGCACTGGCCACACCAGAGGCCAGATGTCAGTAAGTCCCCATTAGTACAGGGAGATTCAGACATTTGGGCAAGTATAGCTTCAGAATGCCAGCCAACCACAAATTCCATAACAGGAATATAAGTGCATCCATTCACTCCCTCATTAACTTAAGTCAAACTTTAACAATGCAATTGATTAACATATTCATTGTTCTCTTGTGCTTTTGCCTCAAATTGCAGCTTCTTTAGGGATTAAAGATATCTGAATACTTAGCAAACAAATGCTCATGCAAAACCACCTCTGTAAATTGTAGTGGCACCGGAAAGTGCCAGAATGAACTTTTTACTATTTCAAGGGAGCCACAAAAATGCTAAGAAAACAAATCTATGAACCAGTTTTATTTTATTTGCATTTAACATGATTATACACATTCATGTGTCTAACAAGATCTGCACTGTTACATTAAAAATACAGTACAATAACATTCAACATGAGGTACTTCATATTTATATATTTTTCCTTCATAAATAATGCTGTAAGCTGCTAAAGTCAAGCACACTGATGCACCCGTGGCTACAGTGTCTTGAATTAGCTGAGCTTATTTAAACACCTTAAAAAAACAAAAAGACAGTTCAGTGCAATAATTATGTAGAAATTAGACCATTTACTTAAATACTATTTTAAGATATGTTTAAAGAATGTTACATTAGAACTGCTAGCCTAGTTACCCTTTATCCCAAGTATGAACAACGACAAAGACTGCTGGGTACGTGGGGGAAAGCATCTACAGCATACTCTGCTTAATAAAGTTGTGTTTATACACTAGAGTTGCCTGCCTTGTCCGAACAATGGTTTCTAATTTTAAAAGCTACAAAATTCAAAATTACCAAAGAAAACAAAGCAAGCACACTAGCTTTCATCCCATTTTTGTTGAAAATGTAGAAAGGAGACTAGGGTTTAAAATACATTTTTTTAAATTCTAAATACAATTTTTGAATTTTACCCACAGCTCTCAGTACAGGCCAATCAGATGGTAGATTTTTTTCTTTTTAAAGTACTAGTAGTTAATATGAATTAAGTTTTCCATACCCAGTGTACAGGATCTTGTGTGGCTTTCACCTAGCAGTTTCCTAGTGGCAGAGGGCAGCTCAGGAACGGGAACACTGAAGCGAGTAGTGAGGACCAGAGCACTCCAGGGCCAGTGAGCACAGTCACCTCACCTGTCTGAGAGGATGAAATTAGTGCTAAACAAAACTTCTCCTCTGGCTTAAAAACAAGTGCCTTCGAATCAGGCTTACCAATTTGCATGGTAGCTATGAGTTACTGAAATGTTTAACCATAATTTACAAATAAAATCCTTTGTAGAAGTATTTTTAATTGAATATGTACCTTTATTTAATTGATGCTTTGCCAAAACTACAACTTGTCATTTCCCTTATAAGAAATAACTGTCAGAGATTTGGAAAGTTGTCCTGGGAGTACTCATCTACAGTCACCAGTAACAGCTTTCAATCAGCAATGCTAACAGACGTAGGAAATGGCAAAAGTGATTAAAACATTTCCCATAATCCAGTGTTCTCCTCCACCCGAAGCTCGCCAAAGGCGGCAGGCCCACGTCTACAGGGAAGCCGCCCAGAAGCAGCACAGTGAACAAGCGCAGTTACTCTCTGGGCCTGGCTGGGGCCAGCAGGGGGACCACCCTGTCCCCCTCTCACTAGCCAGGCAGGGAGGAGGCAATTCCTGAGTCGGCACACGCGCTTGCGTGCGCGGGGCACACAAGCCCAGGCACACGCACACCCCGGACTAACCCCTGGCTCCAGACAAACCAGAGCAGGAGAAGGAGGCGGCCAGGGACCACACTCTAGGTGGCGGGGAAGCCATCTCAGGATCACGCTGAGCAGAAAAGCTGCCCAGAAACACGTGGATACTTCAACTGGAAGTGATCGCATCGGACACTGCCAGGGTCACAGGCACGAAACCAACATAAGCCATCACTGAAGGAGAATTTGTCATGAGTGTTTCCCTCCTTTGCTTACCTTACACATGGACAAATAAGATCTTGAGCTGGATGTGATGTTGATGCAGTGAATACTAGGTATAACAAAGTGTGTCACTCCAAACCATTTTTTCAAAAACCCTGCAGGTCTATATTGGCACTTTAAGATGGCCAGAGGCCAGAGTCTAGCAGTCCAGGAAGAGGACAGAATTATAATCAACAAACCAGATAGCATATGGTCTAAGAAGATCAAATAAAGTATATTTCAGATTAAAAAAAATCAAAAGTATTTTATAACATTAACATGTAGTGCTACAAAACTAATCATTACCCCATTCCTATAAAGAATTGTTTGGTCCTCTTTTAATGGGGAGAAAGGGAACAGGAATTCTATACAGTACAACTCATAAAAACAAGCAAATAGTGGGGCTCCAAAGCTACACGGTGAGAAGAGTTTGGCTTATTCAAACTGTGTATTCTAATTGTGTCATCAATTAAACTATTTGTAGTATGGGACTTTTTTAAGCTTTCTTTTAAAACTGTTTCAGTGTAAATTAGTAGGCCTGAGATTTTTTTCTATTGACAATAAAATTTTATGATTTCGTTACTTCTAAAAGAAGTATCTGTACTGTGAAATCTTGTCTTCTAAACTAAAAGAATATATATCTGTGTTACAGCAGAACTCACCGCCTAAAAAAACTACCCGATTCCTTATTTTCCTATTTTATATTGACACTTTGAATTAACGTGTTAACAATCTTATGAATTTAAGTTAAAAAAAAAGCCCAGAACAATAAATTCAAAAGGAATAAAGTAAAAGCCAAACATGGCTACTGTCTAATTTCTAAATTATTACTTATTATAAAGTAAAACTTCTCTCAAAATTGTATACTGAGGTTTGTCTGTTTTTTGGGGGGTGAGGGGTTCTGTTTAAAAATAACTCTTGATGTTATTATTTTAGATTATTTTCATTCATCAACTAAAATCCAAAAAGAAATTTGAGGTGATACAAAATTTTCTTCAGAGAGACGAAACCAGGAGGTCGGCGGGGCACTTGAAAGAGCACAGAATCTCCCCAGGTGTACAGACGCAACTCTAAAAACCACAGAGCCTTAGCAGGAACTTGGCTCTTTTAAGCATCTAGTTAAAAGCGGAATGCTGCATTTTAGCCTGTACATAATTAAAAGGTTAAAAGAAATTAGAAACTGCCTACCGCTTCATTATTACAAATTACCTGCGCTGATCACATATCTGCAGATGAGCTAAGCATCAAGCAAGGAGGGACAGATGTGCACCTCGAGCTCACACAGCTGGGGGAAGTGGAGTTTCAAGCATAGAATATAAGTTCAGGGATCTGCCCTCCCTGCACCCCAGTGCCATTGGTGCTATCTGAGGAGCACTGGAACTGGACAGTCACCTTGCCACACTGAACTTCTGTCATGCCTTCTTGCCCAAAGTAGCTGAGTTCATTGCCATCCAGTATCACACTGGCTGTGTAGAAGGTGTCCGGCTCAATCTGCACGGGGTACTCAAACCACACAGGGAAGGTATTGCTGGACCCATCTGAGAAGTACTTGCTCAAGTTCTGCCCCAGCACCACGCCCTGCCGCTTGAGTTCAATCTTGGCGCTGTATTCTGCAGAGCCACAGCTAGAGCCATACAGCCCAAAGCCTGCGATGAACACTCTCTTATCAACTGCAAACTGGATGCTGTCACAGCGACCCCGATAGCGCCACTGATTGCTCCGATAGGCACATGACTGGAAGCGGTGGCAGCGCTGCGGGACAAGGCCCTTGCGGGCTTTACTCACGAACTGCAGCTCAGGTTTTTTGGCTGCAGTGTACCAGAGGAAGATGTCGTTGGTCTCATTGAGAGTCAATACTCCGGACTGTGCAGCACCGTTTGCAAAGTCATCCAGGGCCATCGTGGGTATTCGGATCAAGTACAGTGCCTTTCCTAGGACCTTGCGTTTATTTTCAATGCTCAAGGCTAGATCTTGTCGCTGGCATTCTACTTCGGCCCAGTTGAGAGCTGCCTCAAAAACCACAATTTCTTTGGCATTCAGAGTTTCCCTGCGGAGGATACTTTCTAGTGTCTGGAAGTCGATATCGCAGAATCCCTCGGACTTGAGAGCTAACTCGGCCTGGGCATCTATCACCTCCCAGCAGCGCTGGGTCAGGTCTGGCTCCTCGAACAGGCAGCTCTGGGAGAGGAGCACGCAGGCGTTCTTGGCACTCAGGCTGGTCTCCAGGAAATTAACGCAGGCTCTGGCGAGGTGAGGGACAATGTACTTTTTGGCAGCATACAGTGTGGCCAGCACTGTGTCAGCAGCCAAGTCAATTTCATCACAATAGATATATCTGAAAGAAGCATATAACACATAAATGGAATTTCACAAATGAGCACTTCCAGCAAGTGAAGAAGCTGCTACTTTCAAGTTTGTTCCAGGAGCTTCATCTTATGTAACAGTTATTATAAACAAGTTTAGATTGGAGAAACATCTGAAATAAAATTATTAACATTTCATCTCAGTAAGTTTGTATAGGCACTAACTTTGTGTTACTATTCTAGCCTATATTTTATATGCTGTTTTTAGTGTCTTTTCGACAAAAATAGAAGATAATTGAAACTATTTACGAAAGGACTACTTATCAGAAATAGTGAGTCAATATTAGAAAAAAAGCAAAATTTTATTCCATATGTTATATTTAATTAAAAAATAGCTCCCCCCAGTACTTTGGAGGCTGAGACAGGAGGATCGCAGGTTCGCAGTCAGCCTCAGCAACTTAGAAAGGACCTCAACAACTTATCAAGACCCTGTTTCAGAATAAAAAAATAGGGCTGGGGTGTAGCTCAGAGGTAGAATGCCCCTGGGTTCAATCCCCAGTACCAAAAAGGAAAAAAAAAAAGAAAAAAGAGAAAGAAAAAAGGAATAGCTTCCCACAATGTTTTAAGGATAATGTATATAGTTTTACTATAAAATTTTCCCTGTACATTCAGATAAAAACAAATGCCTTTAATACTATAATGTCAGCAAAAATTGTATCTTGATGGGTTTGGATTTTTCCTATATACAAAATAAAACTTGATACTAAGTATTTTTCAAGTAGTTCCAAGTTTTGTAAATTATCATATATGGACTTGAATGCTATCTTCCAATTAACTCTACACAGACTCCGACACCTTTATAGCTGTTTATTTTTTAATTCTTAACTTCAAAATCTTCTTCCTCCTCACACATTCCTTCTACCTTTATAATTAAAGCATATATTACCTCCAGATGAATTAATGAAAAGACAAAGCAGGAAAGCTTAAATGTGCACTGCTGCTGTGTGTACGCTGACTGTCCATCGAGAGGTTAAACACTGCTTAGTGTTTGGGGGAGGATGGCGGTTTCCCGAAATGATATGCACAGGTAGAAACCATCTGCTCTTAGACTGCCATGGCTGAAGACACAGTGAGAACGACATGGGTGATAAACACTGATGACATTTAATTTTAAAATTTTTCTAGCTAAAGAATGTGGTATTTTATCTGAAGTTTTCCTACACTTGTGTTATTTCATCTTAGTAAAACACACATAACTTAAGAAAATAGTACTAGCAGCCAGGTGTGGTGGCATATGCCTGTAATCTCAGTACTTGCGAGGCTGAGAGAGGAGGCTCACAGGTTCAAGGCCAGCCTCAGCAACTTAGTGAGGCCCTCAGAAACTTAGTGAGACCCTATGTCAAAACAAAAATAGGGCTGAGACTGTAGCTCAGAGGTAGAGGTAGAATGCCCCTGAGGGTTCAATTCCCATCACACACACACACACACACACACACATACACACACAAAACAAAGAAAGAAATCAGTACTAGCATCTACAAGAAAGTATGGAAATAACAAGGATACAAGGAGGAAAATGTCCACAATCACAAAGGGAACCTGCCTTTTCACTCCCAAGAAGCCTTTCTCTTCTTGATAGAATAAGACAACTATCACTGGCAAGGACTCTTCACAATATACCTGCTGTTCAGTTACGCTTTGACTAAGCCAGAGCCTTGGGAGGATCCAGGAACAGGGTGAGTAGTTTGTAGCTCTTAACCTGGGATTGCCAAGGGAGCAGTCAGCCCCTTTTTTGACAACCCCTTTTCTAAAAACACAGTAGGAGGGAGGGAACCTGGTCACCACTATCACAACTATGGCATGAGAGCAAACAGTACTTTACTTCTTTACTGATCCTTCCCACTTTATGTGGACTGCAGGGATAATTTTTAAAAGCTACATTAATATATGCTCTAGGCAGTACATCCAAAAGAAAAGAGACATGACAAATGTTGAATCAAACTCAGTAAGTCTTTGCCATTCTTGCTCCTATTTCCTAATTATGCACACGTCTAGAACGGCTCCTCTCCTTGACTGCAATGAGGCCCCGGTGCTGAACGAGTGCTGCATTCTGCTCAGCCACGGGCAGCTCTGTCACAGATACAGAGCTGGCTTCACGTGGTGGCAGGGGTCCTTGCACATAAACTGGTTTCCATACATACATCTCTAAAAGATGACAAAGGTGAAAAGTGGTGGATTAGTTTATGTTTTGGTACTTCACATGCTCACTTGCCTTTAATTTCCCTGCCTCCCACTGTGAAAGTCCTAGTCAGCAGCAATTAGATTTCAAAATTATAATAACAATAAAGAATTAAATACTTCTAAGCTCTAGAACTAACCATAAGTTATTTTTCATTAGACAGTAAATAATACATAGCAACATTTTAACCATTTGTGGGAGTACAGTCCAACTTGTTGACCCACTGAATAATGTTTTTCAACAAACATTTTATTTATGCCAGTGAACTGAAATCCCTAGGGCAGCAGATAACCTTGAACTCATACTTTAATATTCTAGAAATGCAGATTAAGAAAAATCATAAAATTATTTATAATAGTAACTGGATTTTAATCACATGACAGACTATCACAATGTCCAGCATCAATACATGCCAAAGAAGATGATTCTACCTGGTTAACATATATTGGAGCCTGCAAAAGACCCAGTAGATACAAAACTATTTTTATAAATACATATCTTATACTTTTATGTTTCTATATTACCAACTGAAGTTTTTCTGTAGAAATCCACATGAAATTATAGGACACTATTCATACCTTTCAAAAATTTCTCCTCTAATATCAAATACAAATGCTTCTCATCCTGGAGAAAGTGTGTAACATGTGTACACAAAGATCAGATTATTTCGACAGACAGTAAGTTCTACATTTGCTGTTAGGAGATAATAACTCCTAGAAAACTTAGAAATCTCCCAACTGTATTTAAATAAGGCATATAATCTCTAAAATAGTGAAGTAAAATGTATTTCTGTGAAGACTTCTTCACACACTGCTTTCTGAGAGAACATGCTCTATTCAATAACATCTACAGCAGAAAGTTATTTTTTTAATTGTAAGTCATTAAAAACCGAATCACTACACATGCATGCCACTTGCCCCACATCCTATGTCAAGGTGTGGTCACAAATGCTTGCATCATTTCACATGCTTTCCAATTAAAAATAAACAGTGGTTTTCTCCAAAAACATTTACAAGGTAAGCAGCACCCTCTTTCTTCATCAGTCTCCTTTTTTGTTATGCAGAACTCACATTTAACTTTGAGGCCAGCAGAGTACAATTCTAGCATAAACAAACTCTTTCCAAATATACAAATAATGCTTACTTCAGCATAGCAAGAAAAGCAGCAGGTTCGACATCTGGTATACGGATTTCATCTTTGTCCTCAGCAAGTTCTCCATAAAACATCGCATGGAACACAGAGCTTCCAACAGCTAAGACATACTGTGGAGAAAGGGAAACCTTATTTCATGCACTAAATTAAAAGCGTTTTCAAGAAATGAATCTAGAAAAACAATTCTAGGCAGTCAGGTTTAGTGGTCAAGGAATACCTGAGGCTGTTTCTTTGAAAAAGCCAAGATACAGGATATCTCACCAGGGAAGCCTAAGATGTTCAGCAAAACAGTATCTATGCTAATTATCTCAAAGCTTTGAGAGATTAATGCACAGGTCCCCTCATTGCAAAACAAATAAAATAAAAGCTTATCTAACTGATTTCTAGGAGAAGGGTAAACATTTGACTTTCCTAACCTGTCACAACAACTTCCCAGGACTGGAGAATTAAGAGGGCACGGTTTTTTAAGAGATAGAAAGCAGTGTAAAAGGAAACAAAGAAAAAATTAAGCGTGGCCAAAGCCCTGTGGAGAGGGTACGCTTTCTCTATAACTGGGTGAAACAGGCACTGCCTGCCATCGGCAAGCTGCCCACACCAAGTCCCAGGCCGCCTGAGAGGGTCCCTCTTTGTAAATCTCAAGACTAAAACCAGTAATGCAGCTGTTGCTTACTTTGTGTCCTGGCAACCGCTGAGTCCCACCTGGTGGCCCAACCACAAAATGTACATCTGCCATCAAATCATTATTGAACATCACCGCATTTCTATAAACAGAGGCAATTCATTAATTCACAGCAGTCAGCACTCTTAATATCCCCATCCCCAACATACAAACCCATAAAAAATTTACAAGCTAAGCAACAATTTAGTAACTTCAAAGCAAAACAAAAAATAAATGTTCTAACTGAACAACTATGCTTATAATGATTGTAAACACACGGGAAGTAACCAAAGTTAAAAAAAAAAGTTATACAAACTTTTCACAAGGCTAAGGACAACTAAAAGGTTTCTATCTTCCACGGCCCATAGATATGACCCTGTCATTTAACTCTTACAACTTGCAAAATATTTTTATCTAAGAGGAAAACAGCTGTACTGTTTTGGAAAAGATACAAGGCAGTTTTCCATTACCAATAAAGCTTCTGGGAAAAGAGGAAACACAGATTTGTGTTAAAACACATTACAAGTTGTGCAAAAGCAGAAACTTAGACACAGGAAAACTTTCAAAGTAAACATGCTGGCTGCACTTACCTTTCCCTGATGGTGGGATAAAGGCCCTGCCAATTGGGGGCCGGGATCAGGTTGTTGTTGCTGAGGTTCTGCTGGTGGTACTGCTGGACAGTGGTGCTACTGGAGTTGGCTGGTTTTTTCCGGGGAAATATATCAGCAGCCATCTTCTTCTTCTTTTTAGTCTTCAAGGTAATTATTTCATAACAAACTGGGGGCAACTTGCTGCTGCTGCTACTGCTGCTGTTGTTATTTGCTTTCTTCGAGCTTTTCTTGGACCTGTTCTTTACCGTCTCTGGAAGCATCAAGAAGAAGGTGAGACATTTCATGTTCTTTTCCTTGTCATCTACCATGAGTACAGTATGTCTCTCTTTAGAGCTAGATATCCCAAACTGGTTCGAACATCAAGAAAAAGAGGCTGGCCGGAGCTAAGATGTTAACAGAAACCAACAAGCTGATATTTTGCTTCTTTTCTCAGCCAGGCAAGGTGACCTTTTCACTAGGTTGAATAGAGACTGGCTTTAAGTTTTATCCAGTACCGGGTCTGTTAAATACATCCCCATCATGATTCCTGTTTTTCTTATTTGCTCATAAAAATAAGCGTTTCCTAGATCACCTGAAAATGCTACACTGAGCGGCAAAGATGACAGGCACAGAGCTGTAGCACTTGTTTTCTGAATTAGGTTAGCAAGATGTGCGGGAGCCGAGCGAGTCTGTTCGGCTGGCTGAAGTTGTGTGGTGAATGGATCGGAGGAGAGTAGGTATTACAGCCCTGCAGATGGAGTCAGACAGCCAGTGCTCGGAGCCAATAGCTGAAGTCACCAATCATGATTGGACCAAGCAAAACAGTGACACCTATTGTAACGTGCATAGTTCTGATATTAAAGGAACAGCACTTGCATTCTCTTGTCTACTGTACATTTAAATAAGATAAACAACGTACGAAATATAGTTGAAAACAGGAAGGGAGGAGTTTATGCCCACAGATTTCTCTTGAGTAGACGTGCGTTTTTATTTCCTCAGCTAAACAGGCAGGGCCAATTAAAAAAGCATAAAGACAGAGATCCAATCTGTATTTCTAGTAAAATCTTTTTCCCAGTAGCATTTTGTCTCAAACATTTCAAACAAAACCCTCTAGTCTATAAGCTAAAAGGAATTAATAGCAAAACCATATTAAACACATTTATTACAGCTCAAGTATGAGGGATGTAATTTTTCCTTTCTGTCTTTCAGTCTCTTTGAATGTAAGTTATATCCTAGCACAAAAGAACAGAGCTAAGGCCATGTATGCAGTTTACTTTCCAATGTTTTCTAGCTCCTATAATGATCTTTGACAGGAGTTCCAGGTCACAAAACACTGTTAATTAGGATAAGATTACACCAGTATGCTTAGCTGTGCTGAAGTATTAAGACAGATTCTAGATGTAAAAATAACATTCAAATGAAACAAATCTGATAATCAGCATTTAAAGGCTGTATTTCACTAAAAATATGTCAGATGGGCACCTGTTCAGGATCTCAAAATCCAACTTAACTGTTAAGGCTACATTTATTCTTGTTGTAATTTTAAAGAATATAATCCACAATATCTAACACAGAGCCAATAATAAGGATATTTAAAATGATAAATATCTGATGCTACCTAGTTACAATGCAAACAGTTCTCTCTGTTTTGGATGAGAATATAAGCCACTGTATGGTTTTCAAAAATGTGATTCCTCCAACAATTTCTAGTAAAACAAAACAAAACAAAACACCTGTTGTGGGTTCTACACATACAGATTTGTTTGTACAGAGGGACTAATGAAGAGATTTAATCTCACCCTATCTATCTAGATTACTCCCATTTGCTTGAAGCCCAGGAGCCACTTGCTGTCCCCCAATCCAATGTCCCCTTCACCACAGCCCTGCTTGTTACACAGTATTCACGTGAGGAATGACTCGCTAACAAAGTGAAGGCTCAGAAAGGAGAGCTATGACTGTCATACTAATAACATAATGAACACAATACACCAAAAATCAGTCTCTAAATCCCTAGAATCCCAAATCACTAGGCTGAACCAACATTGTCATTATTATTATTATTATTAAAACCATTTGCAGCCAGGAGTGGTGGCACATGCCTGTAATCCCAGTACTTGGGAGGCTGAAACTGGACAATCCAGGTTCGCAGCTAGCCTCAGCTACTTAGTGAGGCCCTCCGCAATTTAGTGAGACCCTGTTTCAAAATAAAGAATAAAAAAATAGGGCTGGGGGTGTAGCCCGGAGGTAGAATGCCCCTGGGTTCAACCCCCAGTACTGCAAAAACAAACAAACAAACAAAAAATAAAAACATTTGCAAACCCACGGCAAAACATACAGTGCTAGAGAACCACAGTCTTTAGCACAGGGTTACACATCCGGATTTTGGACAGACCCTGAGTGCTGCTTATTTATTATAATTACTGTATTATCAATTGCAGGGCTAATGTACCATATATCTATACACTTGCAAATCACCTTCAAATATACTTTAATGCATAAAGATAGGGAGATCTGGAAACAAGTTTTAAAAGCATGAAGAATAAACAGTAGGCTCCCATTTGAAACACCTATTCAGACTGGTTAAAAGCCGCAGGCTCTCTCTCCTCCACTGCTCTAGGACTTCTTGATGATTCCCCTCCTACAAAAGCCCCCACCTAGGCCCTTCTGACTGCAATTAATCTTATACATATTTCTAACAAATCTAGTATTTGGCTTTCAGGTCAGAAGTAATCAATTAGAATGGAAAGACAAACCAGCCGTGTTGGGGCAGACATTAGCAGCTGAATGAGACAAAATAGAAAAAACATAAAAGAACAACATAGGAAGATTTGCGGTGTAGTGCTAGGTCTGATTCACCTAGAACAGTGCTGCAAAGAGGGGCATTATCAATTATCATTCAAGTGAATGGGGGTTTTAAAATCAAGACAATGAAAAAATTATCCAAAGTTGTCTTTTCTTTCCATAGTAATAAGGCAGGTAACACAGGTTCTTGCTACGGAAAGTGGCAGCATCTCCCAGGGACCTTTGAGAAACCCAGAATCTCAGCCAAATTCTGGATCAGAATCTGCATACTAATTAAACCCTGCACATGATTTATATGGCCTTCAAGTTTGAGAAAACCTCAGAGAGATAACTAAGGACTGTTATAGAGTCATCCCAAAGACTCAGTATCAACATCTGCTGCCATATATTATATTCAACTCCCAGGTGAACAAACAAATGATTCAAAATATTTTAATTTGGTTTGGACATAAAACTTAACCCCTTGTATCTTGTTCTTCTGATTAAATGTCAACATCCCAGGATTCAGGTGTGCATTAGGCCAACTGAGTACATTCAGCCAAGATATCTGTTCATTCTCTAGAAAAGAAGTTCAATGCTAGATTCATTTTAAAGGATAATGAGATCATTTTAGTGGGAAAAATAAAGGATTAAAAATGCCACATAATATTTTTAAGTAATCTACTTCACAGTTCTATTTCAAAAACTTAGTAAGGCAGCATGGTAAAATTAGCAATCAAGTAATCTGGTTCAATCCTTGCTGGGCCATTTAAAATAAAATGGGGAAGGAGGAATTTGAACAAATCATTGAACTTCTAAGGGCCTCAGTTTCCTCAGTTATCAGATGAAGAGGTTCATCTAGAATAGAAGAGTGCTTCTCAAACTTTATGCTTAATCCACAGTAAGAAATGCATTTTATACTCTTACTTATACTAACATAATAAGCACATAGATGCATACAAATTGGAAGAGACAGTTCACAAAACTTATGGGGATATTTTCTATTTTATTCTTTTTTTTCTTTTCATTTTAATGTTGGTCTTGATCCATTCATCTGTTCTGACCAAAATTTAAGAAACATCAGTCTAGAATATTTGGAGGGGCACTCAGGGTTTAAAATCTAGAGTTCCTTTCTATCAAGAATTTGGACTAGGGACCACCAGATGCAAAAGAAATAAAGCTCCATGGATGGACCTAATGAGGTGTCCATGAAGCCCATCAAATTGCATGTAAAATTGGCAGTGTACATTTATTTTTCTGGAAAGAGTAATGATAGCTTTCATTTGTCCTTTGGAATAATCCATGACACAGCACAATAAAATGTCATAAAAAACAGTATTTTTGAATATATAAAACTTTAGTATCACTTTGTTCTCTACTTTCATTTCTATAAATCTACTACATTAAATACAAATTTTGGATACTTTTCTCCCTTGACTAAATATAAACAGTTAAAAAGCCCATCTATTCATCTGTAATCCAGACATATAAGCGACTGGGTTAAAAGACTGTAAAGGATAATAGCCCAATACCTACAGCCAAACTTTACCTCTGAAATTTCTTTCCAACTAGTATTCTTTGTTCCTATACTTCCTGAATTTTGTAGCTGTTTTAAGGCACAGTTAATCTGCCCTAATGAGGTCAACAGGTCAAGGAGCCCATCCATCTTTAATGAAAGTATTCCCAAAATACACATGCTGATGATGCACTGTATTATGTGTTGGGCATACAATGGCAAGGTTAGCTAATAATAGTGGAGTTCAATTGAGTTTATAATTGCCAAAGTTGAATCACCATTATCTATTTTCATTCAATTCTCAGCTAATGACAAAATTAACAATAGGATTTAAACTTATTTAGGTTAGATCATCCTTTCACCACTGGAAGGTTTGCCAGGCATCCTACCTTTAGTACAATCTTAAATATTCAGTTTGGAGACACAACTGGGGTTTGGGAAGCCAGGCATGGTGGTGCATACTTGTAATCCCAATACCTGGAAGGCTGAGACAGGAGGACTGCGGGTTTAAGGACAGTCTCAGCAAGTAGTGAGACTTTCATCAACTTAGTGAGACCCTATTTCAAAAACAAAAATTAAAAAATAGGGCTGGGGGTGTCACTTGGAGGTAGAATGCCCCTGGGTTCAATCCCCAGTACCAAAAAAACCCCAAACAAACAAACAAAAAAAACCCCAAAACCAAACAACAACAACAAAAAACAAATGGGATTTGGAATGGAAAGGAACTCTAGAAATTATATAACACAGCTCTTGTCTGACAGATAAGGCAAGTGGATATTAGAAGTTTACAGGAGCTGGTGGAAATTCCACAGTTAAGCAGTGGGGTAATGCCCAGAGTAGAAGGCAGATCTGCTTGCCATGTTGTGCTTGTTCCACTCACTCAGATTTTCACCCACAGTGTTCACCCCACATCCTTACACAATGCTCTATTTATATTTCTAATCTACTGTAAAAGAAAAATACATGTCTCAAGTTTACAGAGATGAAAAGCATGAACAAATATAGTCTAAACCCCTGCATGCTACAGAAAAGAATGCTGTAAAGACACTTTCTGGAAAGAAACAGGAAGGGACCCTAGCAGGAAGGATGGGCCACAACGAAGCTGCTCAAAAACAGAAGAGGCTGTCCAGATAAAATGAAAGTTAGAAAACCAACCATTCATGGTTAACATCAATGTCTATATCCACAACTCACAATACGAGCAACTCTTGTTTAACTTGCTCTACCTCTAGACTCCCTGTCTGGACTTGTACATGATTTACTACAAGACACCAAAAAAGCAACAGAAGTGAGATGAGCTGAGGTTGAAACAGGATAAGGTAGTCTGAAGAAATATCTATCACTTCCTAAAATGATTCATAGAACATAGCAGAGGAAAATAGCTTAATCTGATAAGTCATGATGGAATAATGTTTTGTTTTTGCTTATTTTTCCTTTCAGTACTGAGCAAAAGTTGTGCTTGTGATCTAAAAGGTATGAAGATTACCAACAACACACTGGCAGTATCTAAAGATAGCAGCAGCTGCTGGAAAACACTATATGCTTTCTAAATTTGGAGATAAATATGGAGTCAAGCATTGGCAGCATGTATATAGAGAAAAGCAAGTGCCAATAACAAGTGACCTTAAGATTACTTAGTCTCTGTGAGCCTCATCTGCCAAATGGGTTATTATATCCAGCTCACCCTTCTCAGGTTTATTGTGAAGGCAAAATTATGTTTGTGAGATCACTTTGAAAAAAGCTGAAAACACTCTACAACGGTAAGCTCTCACCATTAGTGGCAACTGCACCCTAGCAGGGAACATTATGTGTGATGCAGCCAAGCAAAACACAGAAACTCACAGATGAATCTGGTTCCCTATCCAGGATGTACAACTACTAACATTTCATCTCCTCCTTGGGCTTGTTCTGCTACCCCCCCCCACCCACCCCTACCTGTGGGCCAACAGGGTTCCAAGTTGCTAGGAATCTTGCTCTCTAATTTTGTAAGTGAAGGTCAATAATCAAGATTCACATTGTGTGTTTTGATCAGGTCCTCGACCAAATGTCTGCATCGTGCAGCATCATTTCCAGGCATGCTCTTGGAGTCTACTGTGGACTTCAAATCTCCAAGAGGCCACCTGCTGGCTCATGTCCTGCTACACCTCCCTACTAACAGAGCCTGAAGCTGAAAGTAGTCCATCTATAGCCACTCGACAGTGTCTATGCAGGCAAGGAAATCTGGCCTCTCTCAAGGATGATCCAGATTGAGTTGTAGTACTAAGGGTGGTAAATCACACACGCCTTTGAGCAAAGCATGCCTCAGAGTCATTTAGAAGCATGAAGCTTCTGGTCAGGTTCAATACATTACTCCTTTTCACCACACACATCTCCAGTTAACCTTGAACTGTGCTTTAAATTTTGGAGAGAAAATTCCCAAAGTTAGAATGCAAGGATACTCAGAAGGAAGGAACAATAATTCTTTTAAAATTTATATGGCATTTAGCATGATATTTAATGATTACAGCTCTTAAACATACTGTGTCTCTGGGTGTACCTTGTTTAGAATACTAAACGATTCCTCTAAATCCCAAATTATTCTTTTATATGTTAAGTGAAAAGATCTTGAAAAAGAATATATAAAATCTGTCATGAGATAGTCTAAAAATAGTTATTTAAGGAATAATACTATAAATTTTTTGTGGAGTTTAACATATATTGGTAAAAAAAGTAGTCAACTGTGAAATTCTATATATTCTAGATGATCTGATAATAACCTTCCTCATATCTAAATGTTGACTACATGATCTGTTTTCTGATTCTAGGTTCTAGGATTAAAGAATCTACATAATATTTGGCAGAAACAATGATTATTTAATAACATTTTCCTTTATGTTTCAATATTATGATTATGCCCACTACCCAACTATGTGTAAATATATATGCCATATTTTATTGGCTGCAAGTTTCCCCACAAACATACATGCATTTTAACACCCCTGAAATTGGGCTGTATCTTATCATTGATGGCATCTACTAATATAATCCTAATATAACTATTAGGATTCTTTTTTCCTTAGTGGCACATAAAATAATGGCATATCTTGCAACTAATGGCACCATACAGCTAGTGAATTAAGGTAAAATTTATGTAATTCAAAATAAAGAATCTCTTCTTTACATTGGTTAATTATTCCCTTAACCAAGCAAGTTGAAGGCTTAGAATTCTGGCTGAACTACATTAGAATAATTGAGCTTTCATCAAGTAGTCATTTGATAAAGTATATAATCACAATTCTCAACTGAGACTGCTACTATGACAACCGTTGATATGGTAGAAAATCTAGATAGAAAGCTCCACATGAGAACTTCCATTACTAGGACCAGTAAGAATTCCAGCATTAACATAATCCACTTCTAATATTTCTCATAGCACACAATTATACATGTACATAAAACTGATTAGTAAAAGCCTGTAATTCTCTGAGTCATATTTGCTTAAGATATTTATCAATCCAAGATTAACTTACAACATTTTCATACATAATATAAACCTAGAACTAAATGAGTCTTTCGAAGATATTGCTTACTTGAAACAAATAGAATCTATATTAAGATATTAGTTAAAGAGGGAGAAATAGTATTATATTTAATGATCCCATTTCCTATATGACTCTCTATTAGGTATTTGAGAAGTTTATCCAGAGAAAAGTCCAGGGCTTGGAAGTCTCTTCTGAAAAGCCTGAAGGGGGCTGTTCAGTTCCAATGAAGGACGTTCATCCTACTGGAAATGTCTGGCAGGAAACAACCTCTCCCAGCCATTTCTATAGATCTCCAGGTCATTTCTTTGCTTTAGATGACAGAAGTAGAAAATAATGTGTTTTGCTGAAAGCAAAAAAGATGTTTCCAAAGATATTGTTTACTTTGGTTGGTGATTTTTTTTCCTGATATTAGGAAGATAATCACTAAGAACATCAGATCACTACAAGCCAAAACCCCTTTCACATACTTAAAAATCATCTGGCTCTATTTGGGAAAGTCACCCTTTTCCAATGAGCACATGGAATAGAAGAATCCAGGTAACTCTTAGTGAAAAACCTCTACAAAAAATTAAATTGTCCCCTTAGTCACTCCAGGGTGCTTAGAAATAAAACATGCTCTCCTATCCAATTTACCTCTCATCTCAGCACCCAAACAACCTGAATAATATAACCTGAGATTTTAAATTGTTTTGAAGAAAGGCAAGGCCAGGAAAAACTTTTTGAGACTTTTTTTTAATTAAAGTAAAACCACATAGAAAAGACCAGTTATAATTTTGTGTTTTGACCATGGTTATACACACATCCACAATGGTCTCATTAAATTAGTACTTAAACATCCTTCAGTCCTTCATTTTTACAATGTGTGCAATTAGAATGAAATATCGTCATTCAAAGCATATAATGCGAGACCTAAAACTGAGAGTTCTGCTATGCTGAGTGAGGTCTGAAAATACGTGCTGTGGGAAAGCACAGACATCTGTGAAGTCAGAGGGACCTTCACATTCAATTTCTAACATATACCTTCTCTGGAGTAGACAACACTAAATGAAATGAAAGGCACATACATTCCTAAAATGTGTAACAATATTCCTTACAAAAATCATGTGGAATTAGAAGCCTGTGGCAGAGGGTTATTACAGAAACCAACTTCTGGAAAAAAAAACTCAAAGTAAAATCTGTTCAAAGTCCAAATTTTTAAAAAATGGTTTATGCTACTTTTAATTAGCTTTAAAGTATACAATTCCCTGGGCCTGTTGTGAGGACCTAGTATAAAGGTACAGTGTACTACAAATGTTGGCATAACCTTAACTATATCAACACCAAGTAGCATTCAGGCTCCTTCCATTTGCTGCAGGAAATAATAATGTGGCACTGATAAAGTACTCCTTTGTTGCTTCCACCCCTCACGCTGTTGTAATCAGAACAGAAACTGAGGAGTTTCTATATTTAGCTTGATCTCATGTGTCAGAACTAAGAAAATAAGGTATTTCAAACAAAAGTTCAATTCTAATAATATATTCAACTAGTCTATTTTTCTTTTTTGTAATTAAGAGATACTATATAAGTAGGCCAGTACTTGAACTACCCAGAGGTATAAAATAAAATAACCTAATTCTTCATAAAATAATGCTCAAAGAAGTCTCACTTAGAAAATCAGGACTATTCATGGAAAGCATGTTCTTAAATTTGGGTTTCCCCAATTTCTATCACATAACTATAGGCAGACAGCATTTACATGTGAACCTGAACGAAAATGAGCAGGCTAAAAAACATTACAGTCAAAATACATCTTCAAAGAGTGACAACTCAACTCTAAGTACCTTAATTTTTCTTAATAACACACAGAAAAGCAACCATTTTGTCATAGTTAGAAGTTGCATGGACTCATACATACAGGATCCACGCTAATGATGACAACTGGAACCAGACCAAGGACAAGCATTCTCTGAAAACAGGTCGTTTTTTAACAGAAGAAAAGGCAGTGAGGAAGGCAGGAAGCAATGGAACCATTTGTAGTTCGCAGAATAGCATGGTTTGCAGTGTGAATGAATGAACAGGTCAAGCCAAAGGAGTTAATGAGTGGTGCAAGGTCATGGAGAGCCAAAATGAACTGCAAGCCATGTGGCTTCCCCTCCTTGACAAAATTCACATTTCAGTCAGGTCTCCCTGCATAAGGATTTTACTAGGCAATTGTGGGATGATATGATCTACTAAGAGTTCAGTATAGTATGTCAGTTTTGCTTAAAGTAATACTCACTTGTAAAATTTAAAATACAAAATTAGCCAGGCGTGGTGGCGCACGCTTGTAATCCCAGTACTTTGGGAGGCGGAGACACGAGGATCCGGGTTTGCGGCCAGCCTCAGCTCTCGCTCTGTCTCTCTCTCTCCTTAGTGAGGCCCTCCGCAACCTCGTGAGACCCGGTTTCAAAAAATAAAAAAGTATAAAAAATAGGGCCGGGGGTGTAGCGCGGAGGTAGAACGCCTCTGCGTTCAATCCCCGGTACCACACACACAAAAAAAATACAAAATTAAAAAAAGGAGATGAAAGAGATACTAAGTAGCATGTGGCTGAATCTTCGCTGTGCTCTATAATACTCTTCTTACAGAGGCTATTATGTGAATTGAGGACAGGCTTTCTTGCATGTCAAGAGTGCAGATGTCAAGCATCTATACAGGAAGAAGTTCCTTTTCACTTTTCTCAAAAAGGGGAAGCCCATGACATGCAATGTATTTTGAATCTCCATGATCCCTCTCAGATTCATTATTAGCACTTTTGACTTGTCCTCTTCATTCACTCATCCTGTAAACCAGAGTATTCCTCACACTACAAATGGTTCCATTGCTTCCTGCAGTCTTCTCTGCCTTTTCTTCCCTCCAAAACTACATATAGAAAGCCTACCCATCCTTCAGGATGCAGTCCATAGGTCAGACACCCGAGCAAGGAAGGTTTTCTCCATGGCCAACTGCAGCAGCTTCTCAAATTTTATTATGCCTTATGCTGACTGATGAGTTTGCATTCTCTGCAAACTGCAGCGCTGAGAAAAACTAACAGTGCCACACCCATACACCTGGTTTTGAAGGGTTATGTAAAAGGAAAGTTCAAGCCCAACACTTCCAAATCCAATTAGCACTCTACATTGCATTTGTGAAGTGGAATTGGTCCTGGGATAACATGGTCCTAGACTGTGCTCTAGGGTGTTTCTAGTTGTCCGAGTTGCAAACTTAAACTAGGTGCAGCGGCAAAGAACCTAGATACCTATTAAATGTGTCCTGGGGCTTTCCTAAACAGGTCTAAGCACAACTGCAGTATTATAATACTGCATTCATCTTGCAGTTAATCCAACTGAAAATACTAAAGTTTAACTTAAAGCAAGTCCCTACATGTGCTCAATGTAAGGTTTCATCAGAAGTCTAAAATTAAACATAATACAGATATTCACAGAGCAGGGTGGGTTAACCGGGCACAAGAATCACTTACCAGGACAAAGCTGCTTTTATCAACCAACCTCATTTCATGGTCTGGCATATTTATTTATAGCACCAGTAGAGAATTTTTGTGATTTAATGAACTGTAAAGGATGATAACTTCTTAGTAATTCACATGAAAGAAGGAAAGAAGTAACATGAATAATCCAAAAATATGGATAATTAAAAAGACTTTTTGTGTGGCTCTGAAATGTGTTTCGTCTGTTCTTAACAACGAATGGGTGAATTTCCACTACATTAGACACACCCAATCTTCAAACAAAATAATAAAATAGGCCTATGTGTACAGGGCAGTTGAAAAACACATGCTTCCCCAGCAAACAAACCACACGGCTAGGATGGGCGACGTCTCATTTTAGATTACTGCAGAACAGGAGCACAAGTAGAAAAAGCTACCCCGCTGGCGCCTGTGTTTTGCTCCACCAACAAGAACCAGAGTGTTAAGCATTCAGGTATTTGACTTTTTTCAAAATAAAGAATTCCCAACATCAGTCTATATATTCCCTTACATTATCAGAATAAGGACAACTGGACATGGTCATGTTGACAGTGGAATAGCTGCGTATTTGGGCCATGGCTGGAAAGTCTCTTGCTGGGTGTGTGTGTGTTTATGGAGGGAAACTTTTATACCGGCAATCATTTAAAAAACCATTAGTACTGTTGAAAATGTAAACCAACCGTTTTAAAGTCATAGTATGAGTTTTATTTTGGCCAAAAAGAAATTTAAAACTGCCTGAATTCTCAAATAACAAGTTCAACTGGTTATAAATGTATTTCTTGGAAGGTGGGATGAAGGAAATATATTCTGAGTGTGCCTGTTTGGTGTATGTATGACTTAAAAGTCTTACGCATTTTAAGCAGATCTAAGTTGCGCTGGGTAAAACAATTATGTGAAGGAGGCACAAGTCACTGAATCCCTCTGCAACCTCTCAGCAGCATCTGTTGGAAGTGATGCATAACTGAACTCCCTCACAGGAGGGCCCTCTGCTCCAACAGAAAAGATAAGGGTTTCTCCAGGAGCCCCAAAACAAAAGGGCAGGCCTATAGCCTGACTCCCTGCATTTCCTTTCAGTACTGATGCTGCTGGTTCCTAAGCCGGCTGAAGGTCACCACCGTGGAGCTGAGCTGACAGAACACCATGCTGAAGGGCCACAAAGGAGCCGCCTCACATTCTCCATTCCTCTCCATCCCCACCCCATGATGGGGAATTAGGCAAATGGTGAAGCAGCCTGGATTAATGCAGAGGAGTGACTGTACATTCCTTTGCTATAATCAACATCCTGTTTCATGGGGGAAACACTGGGAGATACAACAGTAAAAGTTGTTGATTTTATTAAACCTCAACCCTTGAGCATACACCTTTTTTATATTCTGTATCATGAAATGGGAAGCATGCATGAGACATTTCTGATGAAATTGAAATAGAATGGTTGCCTTGAGAAAAAAACTATTGTGTAACTGTTTGTTACAAGTCAAACCAGCGGCTTTCTTTTTATAGCATCATTGTTACTTGAGAGAATACCTAAAGTATGCTTATTCAGACTTGGGTATCTGGCAGACATATTCTCAAAAATGAATGAAGTGGGCCTGTCACTTCAAGGAAATCTGACAGTATCTATTACTGATGATAAAATTCAAGCCTTCAAGCAAAAATTAGAATTTTGGAAACCTTGATTACGCCACCCTGAGCCTGACAGCTTCCCAATCTTAAAAGACAGCTCTGATGAGAACAGTGATAGTAAATGAGTGTGATTTTTTGATATTGTATAATGAAAAGTGTCAACATTGGAAAGATTTGCATAACTCAGTGAATTAACGTTTTCTAATAACGCAATTACAGTACAGAATCGTGTCTTGGTAAAAGGTCCATTCAAAGTATAGGACAGACCAAGGATTTTAGTATAACAAGAATATAGAAAGTTCACTGATGCAGTTTCAGATTCCACATGGCAATTAACCTTCAAGAAGCTACCACTTATCAAGTTTTGGTGAAGTATTAAATATCCAGTTATCTGAAAATGCTATTACAATATTCCTTTCTTATCCAGCTACATTATCTGGGTGAGGCCAGATTGTCTTCATATGTTTCAAGCAAAATATCTACTTATTCTTAAATAAATATTTAAAAAATTTTTATCTCTCAATTTCTACTCCAGTAAATATCAGTAGATAAGACCCCTATAAACAAAAGTGTTTTGGGCTTTTCAAAACACTTAAGAGTATACAAGGGTTCCGAGACTAAAAAGTATGAGAACCACTGATGCCCAGATTCATAAGGACTTTGGATTGTATTATACACCTGATGGTAACTCGAGAGGTTATGGACAAAAACATTCTTAAGAAACTATACATGTTCAGGCCAAAGCCAGGTTTTTGTACATACTTGTTCTGTTTCACTCACCTAGAAAACAATAATTCTCAACCACTCACTCCATTCAAAATGGGGGTTTTTTTGCACACTGTAGATGAAATAAAGGACACGAGAAACATGACAATCTGTGCCACAAAAATTAATATCAGCAGTCAGAACTAATATTCTGTTTGTTCTGTAATGCTGTTTGCCAACCTGACATTGCCATACCTCAAAAGATTCATAGAATATGAGGTGTAAGATCATATTATTGCTACTCTCTCTGAAGACCTTAAAATTTTTAAATGAGCTCTTAGTAGATACTGTCTCTAAACTTCACATAAAACAAGAAAAAAAGGGCAAATTTTCTGAAAATCTGCTTTCTCCTGTTACAAGTAGCAAGCCTTGCTATTCTCCCAAAGAGAATATGGTTGTCAATGTTTAAGAAAATTTGCTCACTTCATATTTTTATTTAAAGAGACACACTAGGCAGAAACTGGTTCCCCCCACCAGTACCATTTTAATACTAATCTATATACTATACCCACATGGTATGGTATCTGATGGTATATATAATCAAAACCTCCTAAGCCGGGCGTGGTGGCGCACGCTTGTAATCCCAGTACTTTGGGAGGCGGAGACTGGAGGATCCCGGTTCGCGGCCAGCCTCACCTCTCTTGCTCTCTCTCTCCCTGTCTTTCTCTCTCTCCTTAGTGAGGCCCTCCACAACTTCGTGAGACCCGGTTTCAAAATAAAGTATAAAAAATAGGGCCGGGGGCATAGCGCGGAGGTAGAACGCCCCTGCGTTCAATCCCCAGTACCGCAAAAAAAAAAAAACCTCCTACAGAGTAAATAGAAGAAAATGAAGAAAATGGTTTATTGAAAGTAAAGTTCAGGCTAAGATTTTGCAAAAATCCAAAGGAAATAATCTACTGCAATAATTTTTCTTTACTAAAAATGGTCTTTTACTAAGGAGCTGGTATCCAAACACTTTCTCAGCTATATTCTTTTGTGTGTGTGTGTGTGGTACCGGGGATTGAATCCAGGGGCATTTTACCTCCAAGCTATACCACCAGTCCTATTTTTTATTCTTTATTTTGAAACAGGGTCTCACTAGGTTGCGTAGGGCCTAAGTAGCTGAGGATAGCTGCGAACCTGTGATCCTCATGTCTCAGTCTCACAAGAACTGGGATTACAGCAGCTACGTTCTTTAAAAAAAATGTTAGAGGCTGTGCATTTTATGATTCTGATCCTTAAACTAAACACTCAATAATTGTATAATATTATAGAAAAACTATATGATCAAAATAGAAAAATAATAGGTTGTCCAGATCCTGACTCTAGTTTTCCTATAACCCAACCCAAACACCATTATATACTGGCATCCCTAATCCACACTACACTGCCAGATACATCCCTACCTGATGTTGACTTTGAGTATATGCCCAAAGCCTTTTTTTTTTTTTTTTT
>PVJS01010096.1:17500-47500 GCA_004027185.1 Glis glis | reverse complement strand
CAGCAAAAAATTATCTATTGCTTATGCTCATTTAAGCTGCATATGTTCCTGTCTAAATCACTTTTAGAAAAGATAAATATAACTAGAATGGTAGTATTTTGAAAAGGTATATAAGATAGTAGCACACTATAAGAAAAGAAATCCCATGGAGTCTATTATACTAGTTCTGAATGGTCTTTTTATTTGAATATCTGACTTTGGGAGTAGAATGTGTTCTACTGAAACCTTGAAAATAATAAGATAAAATTAAAATTTAAAGGCAGTTTTTGCTAAAGGAAAAAAAAATGTCATGTATCTGGTAGATGGACTATTTAAGGGCTCTTAAAAAGAATGAATTTAAGAATATCTGTTATTCTGTAGAAAATTAATTAGCCAGGTTTGTGCTTAATAAATACTACTTGATGATGATGAAATTAAATGAAAGAAAAATGCCTGACATAGCTAATTGCAAATGTATGCACTCAGAATATGAAATAGACATAATTTAAGTAATTTGATTCTTGTGTGCTTAGGAAATTTGGGATGCTCCTTCTGAGAGGTGCAGCATTTCATAATCTATACTATTTAGTAATGGATAAAAGAATTTTACCTAATACAAATAATCCCAATACTTTTAAGTGACCAAACTGAATGTTGAGGGAGATCATGCACAGCTCTTGAATATCCAGGAACACGGCACCTGATCCTGAATCTCGTGTCTCTTTGTAGTATGGAACATTTAACAGCATCCAGCCCTCAGAGTTCCCAGTGTGAGTAATTTCCACCTCCATCTCTGCCAGTATCTATAAATCATGTGGTGTATCTATAATTAATGAATCCATGGGAAGATAAAAGGGACAGCTTTTTAAGGAACACTAATGTTAAATGATTTCTTCAACTCTCCATTTTTCTTAAAATTGATAACGTTTTCTGATGGTAGAACTTGGAGGCTCCTTATTGCTACTCAGTGTCTTTTAAGCTTTTTATCCCTTACAAAAGGTCCAGTCTTAGTGTGTAAATAGCTCCATTGCAAATCCTCAACTGTAAGAAGCTAAACACTGACATTTTGTCCCTAACCATAAAGATATGGTATATTTTATGGACAACTAAAAGCAGGGACTTTGCAAGTAAAGTAAATTCACAAATTCATAATTGCTGTATACTCAATAAGACTTCTCCTTTTAAAAAAGGGGAAATTACTATCTTAAATATAAGAAAAATACATCTTAACCAATTTATTTCATACATGGAAATTCAATTGAGAAATAAATCTACATTGTGCTGGGTAAAGTTTTGAAACTCTATCTCATTTTGCTATGCAGTTTGGACTCCATGATTGTCTCTTTGGGCTTGAAAAAATATAAGACTTCATAGTGTTAATGAAAAGGGTATTATCATCTATAAAATTGTTATACCATGATGATAATGGTTAGGGTCTGAAGATAGTACCTTCTTCTGTAGTTTAGATTTTGTTTTGTACTAGGATTAAGCCTAAGGGCATTCTACCTCTGAGCAACACCCCCAGCCCTTTTTATTATTTTATTTTGAAACCGGGTCTCACTAAGCTGCTGAGGGTCTGGCTCAGTTGCTGAGGCTGGCCTCAAACCTGAGATCCTCCTGTCTCAGCCTCCCTCATACTGGGATTACAGTCGTGTACACCACCTCCAGCTAGTTTAGATCTTAAATGTCCCTCAAAAGATCCTCACTGGGCTTGGACCCAGTGGGGCACTATTGGAGGAATTAAAATCTCAAAGGGGCGAGGACTCTTGGGAGGCCTTTAAATCTTGGAGGACGTGCCCTGAAGGGGTCTCTGGGACCCTGGCCTCTTCCTCATTCTCTCTTTTGCTTCTGGGCCATAAGATGAAAAACTTTGTTTCACTACGCGCTCCTGCCTAAAAGTCACAGGCCTAGAAGCAACAGGACTAACTGATCATGGACTGAAACCTTCACAACTATGAACCAAAATACGTTTTTTCTCCATATAAGTTGATTATCTCAGGTATTTGTTATAGTGGTGGAAAACTAACACACTTTCCAATGAATTGCTATATGAATTTTTCATTATAAGTATTTGTTTTTTACAGGCTGAGTTAATACTGTGGTCAGAGTTTTGTTCTAGAGACACTGGTTTGGACCAGTTATTTTTGTGTGTGTGAGACTAATATTTTGCAATTTTCACAAAAGCAAGAGAACAGTATATTAAAAAACACACAAGTAAGTAAATAAGATGATTGTTAACAAGTTGAAAAAGGCTCTGAAGATTTTAATCTGGTTAGGCATTCATGCAGAATATTCCTGATTTGTGTATAACACATATGCCTTCACAAGGCTTTTTTATCTGGATTTTTAGGCCAAAGTAAATAAAGAGCAGAAAATCAGGAAGGAGATAGGAAGGGATAAAGCAGAAACTGAAATGACAGGAAACAAAAAATGTAAAATAAACACAGAATGTTATCATTACATCATAGGCCAGGGACTATTTCCAATGATTCCAAGTCAGGACTTTTCAAACTTTCTTGCTGAGAAAATCATGACATTCAGGATAGTTAGGATAAAGTCTTTAAGTTAGAATATGCTTATTTATGCCCCATATTTTTCCAAAAGAAATTTTAAATGAAAAGGATTAGATGACATTTTATAAACATTATATCAGAATGTTCTGATTCTCTAAAAAAATATCCTTTGGTTACCTTAAAAAAAAAGTTTCATATATCGAAGATGATTTGCTGCTGGGACATCACTGGTTTGCTACATAGCAATGGAGTGAGGCTCTTAAGATGGTAACTCAATTAAATAAATAGATTTAATATTTTACAATCGCTGGATAAATGGAGATTGGGCCAGTACACAGAAAGCAATCAAACTTCACTTACAGAATTATAAAGTTTCTCTGAATGTATGCTGGTGTATTCAAGCCAGGCTGGGTTCATGAATCCCTCATAGTTATAGTTTGCAAATTAAATAAGTTGTTTATCAGAGATGAAACTTACACAAGGTCCAAAGCATCTGGCTGAAGGATTTTTCAAGTGACTCAACTTAGCAAGTACTCTTGAACATCTAGAATGAGTGAGGCAATGTATAACAGTATGGAGACAGAAAATGTAAAACTACTCATGCAATAATCTAGGAAGCTAGTGGAATAATAAATTAAAAACATAAACAACTCTAATAGGACAAGGGCGATGAGAGGCAAACATGAGCAGGATCATGGGTGTTGAGATGAGGGGCAGTGAATTCTGCTGGAAAGAACAGTTGAAAGGCAAGCCCGTTGCTGAGCCTTGCTATGAAAGGTAAGTGGATAGTCCACAGGTGGGCAGAGATGCCGAGGACATTTGAGACAGAGGAAGAGTGTGGGCAGAGTCACATACGCCAATTGTTTGTGTATGTGACTGACAATGTTGTTCTTGGAAAATAGGCCTCTCATTTGGAAAGAGTGGCCCTCTTCATAAACTGAAGTTGTGTTATGGCAGATGATGTAAAACATGGTAGGTAGATACTAGAAGATGAGAACATAGACACGACCAGTGCTGCCGTCTTTCTTTTTCCCCCTTGTTTTAAAAACTGTACTTTTAAAAAATCTGGATTCAAGCTAGGCATGGAGGTACATGTCTGTAATCCCAGTACTTGGGAAGCTGAGACAGGAGGATTGCAGGTTCGAGGCCAATCTCAGCAATTTATCAAGACCATCAGCAATTTATCAAGACACTGTTTTAAGAAGAAAAAAGAAAATTTGACTGAGGGTATATCTTGGAAATAGATGTCCCTGGGTTCAATCCCCATTACCACCAAAAAAAAAAAAAAAATCCTGATTCATTGATTCTTTCTTGTCCTTTTATTGCTGTTGTTTTTAAATGAAGTAAAATCATTTCAATCTGGAATGTAAAGTTTTTTCTAGGTTGGTTTGATTTTTGTTTTTATTTTTCAAGAATACTGTAGGCAGATTTCATCATGGAGTGATTTTAGTGCCTTGGGAAGACTTGTTCAGGACAATGGTCTCCCTTAATCAGAGGCCACCTTTCCTGGAGTCCCCCTGACTCCAGGGACCTTGCACTCTGCAGTCTGCAGTCAGACTTGGGAACTGGGTTCTGGGTGTTGATAATATCCCAGGAGGCCTTACCAAGGGCCCTATTAGAAACATGCAGAGGCAGGAGCCAGCATCTGGTCCTGATTAATCCTCTCAACACCCTGGACTAATGCGGACTGGCCTTGGGCCACAGCCAGCTCCCCCTGGGAAAGCCAGCCCACTCCCTCGTGTGTCTCTCATATTCTGCAGAGGCCAACTCTCATCCTTAGCTTTCTTACTCTCCCCTATGTATTCATTAGAACTTTAGAGGTAGGAGACTTGCAAAAAATTGGCCAAGAGGTGGGATTAAACCATGTGATGTCATCAGTAATCCTGGCAGAGGTAGTCCTCAGGCACCACTGAACACCATGGGCTGAACTACAGGGTCAGGATCCCTGGAAGTTGATAGTCTACTTCAAAGGGTACACGGAATGTCCTGCAACATACATGACAGACCCTCATTACAAAGACTTGTCAAATGTGGAGAAACCCTGGTGTAAATATTTGCTTTAAGGAGATGAGGATCCCTAGCTTTTATTAGATTCTCAAAGGGGTCTAAGAACCTATGAAGGTTAAGAATCACTAACAAAGTGATCAAGGATGTGGACTCCAGAAACCCAGACCCAGTTCATATCTGGCCACAGAAACATGACTGGTAACAATTCATTCAGCCTCTCTAAGCCTCAGTTTCTTCTTTTATAAAATGGGGGCAGTAGTCTCCAATGTGTAAGGTTATTGTAAGGGTTAAATTGTCTTGTGCCTCTAAAGAGTTTAGCACAATAACTACATAGAGCAGAAACTTATTAAATCTCATCGTAAATATTTGTAGTGCCTTTCATCATTTCTAGAACTTGGATTTTGAAGGCAATGTAGCATAATAGGTACATGCCCTTAACTTTAGAGACAAGAGGAGTTGGCCATACCAGGACCCATTCTCAAGTAACTTAATTTATCTGAGCCTCAGCCTTTATATCTATTAAATAACAGAGGCTTGTATTTATATCAAGAAGAAATTAATGGAAGAAAGCATGCACAATATTTGCACAAGAAGTGGCCTATATTAGGTGTTACAGAAAAAGGAGATGCAGCACTCAAACATCTGTTCTCCACGTGCCTGCTCCTTCCTACTGTGATGTATCCAGTTAGGGCTGATGAAATTTGAAGCCATCCCAGCACATGGAGAAGACCTAAACCTCACACCAGTTTTTGTTTTTCCTACTGTGTCCTGAGAAAGTGACTTTTTACTTTTTCCTCTTTCCTTTTTTAACATTTTTTCTCTTTGGGAATTTTCTTTATTGGTTTTCAAATTTATGTTGGATAGAGCTGGTTATGAGGGGTGCCAGAGGTAGAGAGCATGGTTGAGGTCTTTTTGCTTAATATAGGAAAGAAAGCAATTGTTTGTTTGTTTTTCCCTTTAATGACTGCACACAAGGCCCAGTCTGCAATGAAACAAGTGGTCTAGAAGTACTAAGTAACATCACTCAGTAGTTGAGTTCACTTACATAAAATCAGTTACGAGTTCTTATTTCCATGTCTAAGTATTTACTTGAATATTATATTGATAGAAAAAAATAGAAAGCTAACTTTTTTGGGCAAAATTACTCCAAAGCAAAAAAGTCATATATGATTTTGAGGGACATTTGATGAGTTTGAGTCATGAGCTGCTCATTGAATTAACGTCATTTTAGATCCACACTAGACACAGACATACATGTATGCGTGCATGGCTAAATAGGAGCAGAGTTCCTCCTCCTCCAGCTCACTTCCTTGCTCTGCCATTTCCTGCCTTCTATGTGCATCTCTGGATTTCATGTAGTGTTCTCTTCCTGGAGACATCCATAGCATATTATCCTCTCTGGTTTTGAAAGTCTTATCTTCGTGAAGCATTGCCCCTCAAAGAACTAGTCATCATCATCTCTGTGGAAGACAGAATGGTTTGGTGACTAGAGAACACTATAGAATTCAGGGCTTGAACCATTCTGTTCCAACTCTAACCTCAACTAGCTGAGCAAGTCCTAAAATACATTCTCCTAATAGGTGGAAGATAAATGGTTTCTCAACCTCTTTGGGTGTTATATTATTCATCTGTAAACAGAAGAGGTTGGATGAGATGACCTCTAAAGACCCTTCCAGCTCTAAAGTCTGTGATTATATTTTAAATGTTAGGACAACATGGTGCTTACTGGCATCACCATTAATGAAATTACCCATCATTTATCTTATAAGGAAAAAGCACATACGAATAGCAACAGGACAGCCAAGCCTGAAAATGAGAACGCGTGGATTTTTATTGCTGCACCCACAACCCTCTAGTGATACTTGTGATGAATGTGAATGTCTCCGAAAAAAAAAAAATTCTTTCCAGCTGCCCTGAGGTGACCTGACCCGTCTTTTTGTTTGGGGCTTGGTTGCAGTAAACATCTCCTACTTGAACATAGTTTTGAATGCTTGAGACTTAAGATGTAGCTGAAAATAATAGTTTGTGCTTAATAGCTGATAAGAAATTTTACCAAAAAAAATGTTCTTCTCACATCTTATCTCTTGTCTACTTCTTCACTCTGACCTTGACTCATTCTTCAGAGAGAAGGCTCGCAAGAGATTGCCAGGTGGGCTCTCACTCAGATTTTATTCCCTACATCTCTCTCAATCTTTATCTTTCTGCTTCTTGTCCTAGCAAATGCGGTGTCCTGCAAAGACTAAGCCCCTACAAAGCTGAACACAGGCTCTCATTTCCTGTTAACCACCATAGGATCTTGATCCAATACTTCTGCTTCTCCCTCCTCTTTAGAGACCACACATCGACTTCCAGCCATCCTAAAAGATTTGTAACTACAAGATCCAGCCCAACCGTCCTCCTTCCATTGTGTGACAAATTGAATGGACGAAATTCCCTAGTTATACCTCACTCTACTTGACTAAACCATTAGTATTGTTTTTGTTTTACTCCATTTCATGGAGCCGAAATCTTATTCCTTTATGTGCCTCACTCAAAATTGGATAACAGAAAAGAGATTTTCTTCTTGCTTAGGCTTTCCTGTAAATCTCATTTCTAGACTTCCTCTAAATTAGGGTAAAGGTTAAGTGAAGTGGGAACACAAGAGGGTGGGAGGGAGGGGGCATTAGGCTCCATCCAGGCAGTCCACTTACACAGCTTGCGTTTCTGAGTTTACGCCCTTCGCTGCTGGTACCACTGCTTTGCTGTCTCAATTTCGTCCTTGAGTGGCCCCCCGGATTCTCGGCGCTGACACCCGTCCAGCAGGTGGCATGTACTGCGCATCTCCGTGTGGGCTTTAGCTCTCTGGAAGAGCAGCTCTCGCCCCTTTCTCCCTTTCCCCTGCTGTCAGCAGAGGGCCTTCCTCTGGCCATCTGCTACTGCATTAGTCCAAGTTTATCAGTCTGTCCACAGGATTTCTCTCCCAAGGCTGCATGGTGGTTGGTTTCTATTGTTCACTCTTTGTCTGGTTGTCTCATATCTCAGGGAAGTTTTATTCTTTTGCATTTCATTCTCTTAATTTTGAACATGGATGTCAGCTACTTCTAACCACAAAATCTTGTATTTTCCTTTCTCTGGTTTACTGTTACGCAACTGTAGTCTAGTGAAAGTAACAAAGGAAGTTGTAGTAGAAAGTCTAAAGAAACAGCCGGGTGTGGTGGTTCTTGCCTGTAATTCCAGTACTTGTCAGGCTGAGACAGGAGGATTGCAGGTTCGAAGCTAACCTCAGCAACATAGCAAGACCGTGTTTCAAAAAAAAATTAAAAAGGGGCTGAGGAGGGTATAACTCAGAGGTAGAACACCCCTGGGATGAACCCCCAGCACCAAAAAAAAAATGATAAAAAAGAAACCTAAAATTAATCAGCTTTGTCTAACTTACTTCTGTGACTTGGGGCAAGAAATAATACTTCCCTTCTTCATTTTCTGTTTCTGTAAAATGTTTTAAAAACACAAATCTCCTTAACTTTGTGAATTCTGTGAGAATTACTGGAGTTAGTTTATGAAAGTATTCTCTTAAACTTTAAATTGCTGTACATACCTACTATTATTTCGATTAAGTTCATTAGCAGCAGCAGTAACGATAGCATAACATTTCTAATTGTATCTGTGCCTCATTGAAGACCTTTCCACCTGAGTGTAAAATAGGTACAGGGCGTATGTCCAAGCTGACTGCCAACATTTTAAACATCTTTCCTCCCAGTCTGCCCAGTGCCGAAATGTGCTGTGGTCTCCCACATTTTCTCCTAGGCAGAGCTTGCACTCCAGTTTATTAGCTACTGCCATACACCCAGCTTATGAGGAGCTTCTGGTTGAAGATGATTAGTGCCAAAGTGATGGAGACCAGAGAGCCACATGCCTTGGTTCTTTGTGCTTTGTGGTAAACAATGTTCCTTCCAGAACATGTAGGTGAAAGCACTTATCAGCCAGTGTCCCTGGAGAAAGCTTGAGGATTCCCTAGGTCAAGCTTTCTTGCAAGAAGATATCAAATTGGTCCTTCACTACACAACTGTATTCTTTTTCAGACTAGCAGACTAGCAACTTTGTGTTCCTGTTAGAGAAAATTACATAAGGATTTTTTTCTTTAGTATCATTCAGTAGAGTTAGCAACAATATCTAGGAAACATACTGCTAGTATCTAGCATGCAACATTTAAGCATGACGGCTGTCTGTGCCTAGAAATACAAATCCTCACTTCAAGAGATAGGAATACCTCCTTTTGTTTCTAAACCCCCTTCCTTTGAGTCAGCAACATGGTCCCTGCCAGAGCATACGGCAGAATCAGGCTAGATTAGCATGCATGCCAAAGACTTAGGCAAGAGGCATTAGATTCATGTCTAAATTATTACAGCGCAGGACTCTTAGGTTTCTAAAAAATTCTTTCACACAATTCATTATTGTTAGTATTTGCAACTATTTGATAAGCTCCAGAACCTTGTTCTGTCATGGAAAATAAATCATTCCTAATAGTTGGTTGCTTTTTTTTTACCCCCCTCATTTTTATACTTGAATTTTTCCTTGAAACAGCTACATGTCATCACCATGATTTTCTCGATTTTCTCTGTTTAATACCGTTGTGGGATTTTTTTTCTTCCTCTTCTACTTTAGGATGGTCGTCTGAGAATGAATGACCAGCTGATTGCAGTTAATGGGGAATCTCTTCTGGGAAAGTCCAACCACGATGCGATGGAAACACTTAGACGATCCATGTCCATGGAAGGAAACATCCGAGGGATGATCCAGTTGGTGATTCTGAGGAGGCCAGAGAGACCTATGGAGGTGATGCCAATCTTGACTTTCCTCAGCAGGTCGCCCAAATGGTCACCAGAGCATGCAAACTTCACTGCCAGTGTGGCAGCCTGATTCATAATGATTCTGCAATTGGAAAAATACACCCCAGAAGGGCCCCCAGTGGATTTATGTAGGGAACAGGTGGAGATATATATATATATATATATATATATATATATATATATATATATGTATAACTAGAAGGTATAAAATGTGCATATAAAGTTAGTCATTTATCAAATATGACAGGTCCGTATTTTCTAGGGTTTTTCTTCCAGAAATTCCTAGAGTTCTGGACATGTTCATAAACATCTTTATATACTTTTTGGTTGATGTAAAAGCAAGGTCCATGCTTTAGAAAGTTCCTGATCAGATGTGTACAATGTTTAGCATAAAGACCATTTTAATGCCATCAGTTCTCTGTATTCTCCTCCATCATCTGCACTTGGATGGCATAGACATGAGACGTAACCAATTTGATCTGTTATGCAAACTACTTGCTTTATGATATTAAATAGTCAAAATATTTAAATAAATATTTAAATAAATAAATATCAAAAACGATATTAAATAATCATATTTTTTGAAAATTTTATCATAACTTTATGGCTTTTTAAAATATCAGATATATTTTCACTTACACATGAAATATAAGCATAAAGTATGTAAAATATACTTGAATTCTACTATCCCTAAATGCTTCACACATACAATTATAAATATAAAATATTCCTAAAACATCATTTTCTCTTACATGTGAAGAAAAATTATTAAATCTTCCTAATAACTTTAGGAAGAAGTATTTTAGGAAAAAATAAGAAAAAGAAAATGTTAATAGTACTGAAAGTTAAGAAAAATACCAGCATATCACACATTATCATATCAAGATATTCTCTATGGCCAAAATATATTTATGTAATACAATAATATGCAAAGTGAGAACAGAAAACTATTAAAACACTAATATAAAATATTAGTTTAATAATTACTTCAACTTAAACTTTTAAAATGAAAGGATTATTGAATTAAGCTGTAGTGGGTGCTCATGGGGCTCCTTGTAGTTAAAACCTGGGGCTTTGAAGTTTCAGATTGCTTGACTTAAAAACCTCAGCTTGCCATTTCCTGGTTATGTAACTACACACATACTTGGCCACTCAGTATTTGTAGATGACAGATGCTGTTATCTGTTTAATCCACTAATGGACCTTCATTGCCCAGCATATAACAGATATGTAAAAATATTGTTGAATGAATTAAAAAGTTGCATCTGAGACCTACTTCATCTGAGAAAATAGATCTTGAGTAGTAAAATTGTAAACTTTATCTTCCTTTGTGATATTGTCAGCTATTGGTAAGGAGTACCTTTAACACTCTTCTGTACATAACCTTGTAGATGTTAAATAAATAAATGTAAATTGGCCAATTACTGGAGACTATATATAATGAAGGAGCTCATTTTCAACATTTGTGTCTGCTTAAGTGACAGGCTCTTCCATGAATGTTTAATGGGCTTTACTTATGTACAGAGGTAGAATGCCCTTACCTAGAGCTTCCTACTCTGAGAGAAGTGGCTCCAGCGGTTTCCTTGGGTTCTTCTCTAGGGTGCTGGGACTCCATGGAACACGGTTGTTGGAGAGGGGTGCGAATGATGGCCTGGGGGCCTGAGTCTGTGTATCTGCATATTAGAGCCCCTAAGGATTTCTTTAAATAAAGATACCTCACTAATAGAAAAGTCTGGAAGATGTACCATGCTCATGCAGGTAGCAAAAGCTAAAAAAAGAAAGGAAAGAAATATGGTTGTAAAATACTTAGCTATGCCTCACCTCTCCTGTTCCCTAATTTCACGTTTTTCTGTAAAATATGTGTGAGTGCTAGTGTGTAGTTGTGATCCACTTGGGCTGCTGGAGTTGGGACCCGTTACCCTCTGTATCTCTCTCCTTTACTGCAGGTATCCCCACCTCAATTCCCACAGTCTGGAGTGGATTGACATCATTCCATCAGAAGACAGAACTAACTTTCAGTTTGTTGCCCATCCTCAGCAGTGTCTTGTTAATATAGTTCACCAGGGAATCGATCGGGAATAAGAACTGGGGCAAAAAGCAATTTTTATGAGGACATTTAAACAAGATCCATTTTCTTTCCCTAATATTTACATGCTTTCCATGGGGAATGAGCAGGCACTTGTCTCTCAGCTATTGAGAATCTCTATGGTACCCCTGAAGATTAAAGAGCATTATTTCTTATAAAGACAGCAGCCTAATGTACAGCTTATCTTTATTAAATTTGAAAAAAAACCCACAGCTATTTGATCTCCCAAATCTGTGTTTTACTGTGTTAAAGCAAATGTTGTGCACTTACATTTTCAGTGTATTCTGTGGTGCAACAGCAGTTGCCCTCCGGTACAAAAAGAAAGCACCATAACCTAGAAAACGTCTCCGCCTTGCTCACACACTCAGGCCTGGGCAATTAGGTAGATGTGGCAAGAATGCCAAATGATTGCTTGAACATTATATTGATATTTTAAAAATTGAAGAAGCTACTTAATAAAAGTCAAAATATAAAGTTGTTGTGGGGGGGAGGGTGTTCCCACCTTACTCAGTTGTAGAAGATATGTAAACAGTTTTGATGAGACCCTCACAAAGAATACATAATGAGTCCTTGATTGAATCAAAATCGTTTTAAATAGAAGCATGTTTTTCAAAGGATAAGCTGGAGGTTCAATTGTAATTCTATTTGAGCCTAGAGACTTGGTATTAAAAAATGGGTTATGACCTGGTTTTGTTTTTCTCTTCCCCAAAACATTTTCCTCCCTGCTGCCAGAGCATCTTGGTAGAAACAGAATATGTTTAAAAATCCATTATATTTTTTATTGGCTGGGACACTAATGGAGGGCTCCACGACAGCTCTATTTTACAGGCTGAATACTTTAATTAGGCTGGTTAGCGATCAGTTGTTGGGATATCGATTGTGTCATTTATCAAAGAACTGGGAAAGCAGGAAAAAAAAATTTTTTTTTGGTTCTTGTTGTTATTGTTAAATGAAAACACTAGGCTATGCAAGGCAAGTCGTAACATTGCTGGTTGCTAGGACCTCAGCTTTCACATAGGAGTAGCTTGCCCCCTGTCCCTGGCTTGGTTTGACTGCAGTACTGAGGCAAAGTGTACCCCAATGGATTAGAAGACTTCAAGGGTTTAGCCTTGAAGTGTTAGAAATCTTGACAAAAAGCTATAGAACCTTCAGCACCCAAAAATTTTTAATTATGAACAACACAAAGATTGAATGTTTTAAATATTTTGTTTAGCTAGACACTGAATTTTTGTAACTCAAGAGGAAAATATAAATCAAATGCACTGTTTTAGCCAAATGCTTTCCCAGAAGGAAAGAGCTGTGGAGATCAGATCTGTGTTCTCATGTATGACGTGTTCCTCTCACAAATGGTCAAGGGAACAGCTATGAAATGACTTCCGAATTGTTTACTTCCTTGACATCTGTTAGGGAGACAAATAATACGAGCAAAAGCAGGACCCAGTTCTCCGTGTCTTAGGAGAAAGACATGTCTCTTGAAAAAATAGCGGAGTTCTCTGTGATCGGCTGCCTCCTATTACTTCTTCAGCACCTGTGGAAGATGGCTTGGGGGGTGTTATTCTTGATACAGCAGCTTTAAGAAAACTGCGAATTTGTTTACAGACTGTCAGAATCCAGATAGGAAGGGGAAATATGGAAGAAAGAAAGAAACCTCAGGAGAACCACTCTCTGGCTTTGCCGCTGCAGTTTGTTTTAGCTCCGGGCCAAAGACCTAGTGTCTGCAGGGAGAAACACTCGTGGCATTTCAGTGGTAAAGCCTGGTTGGGTTCTGACTTGTCCTAGAGCATATGCACTTAGCTGGGGAGAGGGAGAGGGAGAAGGGAAGGGAACCAGCTGGTTGGCAGAGAAACACCCTTGGCATGAACTGTATTCTTGTATTGACACTGCCACAAGCTGTACTCCCAGATGGAGCAAAATTTGAAAGAAGCCAGTTGTAAGTGGGGGGAAAGAATAATAAAGTTAATCCTCTTTTGTGTTGGCTATCAGCACTCCTAATCCTTCACACCACATTGTCAGCATTTTGTATTTCATACTCAGAGATATTTGAACGATAGGGCCATTTTGATTTTCCACAGGAGAAGACTTAGATGCTAGAGATTCTTGAAAGCCTGTCCATAAATTGATCATTCTTGTGTTCTGCTTCTATTGACCGAGTTGGAACATAATAAAAAAGCAAATGTAATTTTTTTTTTAATTTTTATACCTTAGGAGCCTTCAGAGTGTGGGCCATTTTCCAAGCCGTGCTTTGAGAACTGTCAAAATGCTCTGCCCACCTCCAGGCGAAATGATAGTACTATATCGCATCCCTTTGGCACTTACGGTCCACAAGATAAACAGAAAGGTAAGAGTCGTCCATTTTCATCCACTGCAAATGGAGTGAGAAAACACAAAAGCGCCTTTTTATTTCAAGAGAAAAGGAACAAAGAAGAGTTAATTAGACTAAGTGCAGACTTTGTTACTCAGAGTCATGAGCGCTGAGAGGTGGGTGGGAGAGCTGACTCAGAACTTGTGAATCAGATTCCTGGCAAGGCCTTCAGTTTAAACGACAGTTTCTGTGCTGCTGCCCCAAACACGGAGGGTTATGTATAAAACAAACCATGACTGCAGAATCAAAGATGGCAAACCATTTTGGGGGGTTCTTATGCTGTTGTTGTTTTTGAGATCTTTTAATATTGGAAGTTACCCAGTAACTTCAAAAAATGTATGAATTCATATTAAACCATAAAATGATCATAACATGGCTCACAGATTTATGTCTGATTCTAAGCTGAGTGCAGTGAATGGCTAAATAGCCTAACCTGAGTTCATAACGTGGCAGTTGGAATGTTCTTATGATTGTCTTACTACACTTTCTCTCATTATCATTTCTTGTACAGCTCCAGATGTAAAAAACCTGGGTTTTCTTTTTTGTTTTCCAAAAGTTATACTTCAGGTTACCAAGAAAATTGTTTTATCTCCCTGTATCTCTTTTCTTTAATAACTTTCATTCTTTATATTGCAAAAGCAATATATATTCATTGTAGAAAATTTAAAGGAATGCAATAAAAAGAAAATTTAATATTACTCATACTTCTATCAAAGATCCTAATCAATAACATTTTATGTATATCTTTCAAGTCTTTCTTCATGCAAATATGTATACATAAAATGAAATTAAAAGGAAATGTACTGCATGTAATGTTTAAGAAATTGCTTTTTTAATTTATAGTACATTGTGAACATCTTAATTTGTTATTGACTATTCTTCTATAGCATCACATTTACTAGTGTCATAATATTCTATTGAGTGAAGGTATTGCATACTATACTAAGGTACTGTATACTATATACTAATCAATCCCGTATATTTTGGACACTCAAGATGTTGCTGAAATTTAACTGCTTGGGAACAGGTTCCAAACTCAGAGACTGCTCCATCAGCATAGATTTGTACATCTGAGGTTGCTCTAGAACTAAATTGTTTCATCTCAATGGCATTTTTTAACATCCCTCCATTATAGGGAGAGTGGTAGCAACAGCTGTTACCATTTAAGTGTTTACTGTCTGTTAGATATTGTTAAGCAACTTACATGCACACTCAAAATGGGTAATATTATTATCCTCATTTTACAGATGAAGAAATAGAAAGTCAGAGAGAGTAAACATTTACCCAAGACTGCATATTTGATATACGCAGCACTGGATTCAATTCCTGTCTCTCTGACTTACCGTCATATCTTAAACCACAGCATGGGCTCTAACTTGCAATTGTCCTTTGAAACTATTGAAGTCCTGCCACCTGAAACTAAGAGTGCCCATTAGAATCTGACTTTTTGAATCCAGATAAAGAAATACTCAGTAATGTGTTTGTCACCTTAATGAAATTGAAACTCTTCTCCACAGAGCAAGGTTTCCTTCTGAGATCTTTGGTCCCAGTAGCAACAGTCAGGAAAGAACAGCAGATTTTCCCATCCCTAGAACAGCCTTCTTCCTATTCTGCCCATGTTAGAATAAGGAACACTGACGTAGGTACTAAATGTCTCACCTTTACATAATTTGATTGGCATTGTACTTTCAAAAATCCTAATTTCACCAGTGACATCCAAAGAAACCCTGGACACATTACCTCCCTCTTGGTTAATTTTCAATACCTATAAAATACCAATGTTGAGGTGATATTCATATAACACATTTTTAGAGCACATTGATATACTCAAGTAAATAGAGTAATATCTCTAGAAAGATACCATGGCCAAAATAATGAAACCATAAAACTAGTTAACATGTAAAGATGCACCCAGAAAAAAAAAGTTAAGTAATAAAATATACTCAAAGCACATGCTAAAACAAAATATAATAAATACTTTGGAGCTTCAATAGAACATTCAGACTTTGTATCTCTACTGAACGAAGACTGTCCTATGGGCATAAATGGCCATGGGCATCTACTGGGAGGTTTTGTCTGTTCTCTTCCTCCTGAGATGTAGATCCAGATAGAGCAACTTTCATACAATGAGAAGATCATGAAGATCAGCTTCCTGCAAGGTTCCTGCCTCACTTCTTTTCTCACCTCGATTTCCCAAGTTAACACTAAAAAAATCCAATACTTTCAAGAATTGAGTCTACTAAACATTGTTTTTTAAAATAGAGAAAAAATCTTATATATCTGTGATAGAATACTAGTTTATAAGAATTAGGCTTATGAAAACATAAACTAATTAAATTCTGTGTTAGAGGCCAGATAAAATTTTCTTACTTTTCAATAAGCCTATTGACTTAGAGACAAAAAACATTATAACAGACTTAATAAACCTGGTACTGTAGAAGAATATCATGATCATCACCTCTTTATAATATACATTTTTCAGTTTGAGAACTAGCAAGAGTTCCCGAGTTTTCAGAACTGTGTAAGGTGGTGACAGGCCACTGAGACACGTGAACCCTGAGAGTTGCCTGATTGCTACCAATTTTTTAAGGTCTTCCTTTAACAAAACAAGACAAATGTAATGTCTAGTGAGGAGAGGAACTGGTGCAGCCAAAACATTCACTTTTTTTCTTCCCTTTTGCCTTTCCTTTGTATATTTAAAAATCCAATGTTGATATTCTATGTTCCATCTATTTTTGTAATAATAGTACATACCACCCACAGTTCGCTGAGTATTTTATTTTATTTTTTTTATTCCTGTCAAGCTATTACATAGAAAAGGCATTTTTAGAACTAACATTTGTAGAGAGTGCAACACCAGAAGTTTCACATGGGTGTTGGAGAATTGCTAGCAGTGTCTGTAGTGTAACAATGTAGTGCTCCAAGATAGCAATAAGGATGAGGGAGGTTGTGTCCCAATGGTTTCTGTAAAATTCTGTTAGGCATTAGAATGTTAATGAGGTGGGCCAACACTGTGTTTTCTGAGGAATTTTGCTGGGGATCTCACCAGTTGCAGCCTAAGTACAGTGGCAATTTCCTCTGGTTTGTTGACACCTCTCTATATTGTTGTCTCCCCTCCTGTGCTCTTCTCCTGCTTCCCCTCTGCTTTCATTCATTCATTCATTCATTCATCCATTTATCATGGAGCTAGGGATTGAACCCAGGGACAGTCTACCTCTGAGCTATACCCCCAGCCCTAAGTTATTTTTTATTGTAAAATAGGGTCTCACTAAGTTCCTGAGGGCCTTGCTAAGTTGCTAAGGCTGTCCTTGATCCTACGATCTTCCTGTCTCAGCCTCACAAGTACTGGGTTTACATGTATGCTCCACCACATCTGGCTTAGCCGCACCCAACACACTTTTAGTTCAAGTGCCTAAATCTGCCCAGCATCACCCTCTGAATTAGGCCTTTCCTCCCCATCTCAATCAGAGTTTTAGTTCTGTGCCCTATACCACAAAATCCATATTCCTTGAAGTATTTTGAGGATACACATAATAGAATAATTCTTCCTAATGTGTAACCACCAGAAAAATAGTCTGTGTCCACCCCTCCATTGCATGGAAGGCACTGTCTCTGCAGTGGGGATCAGAAATTGAATTATACTTTCAATTTGACTGATGTTTATTGGATGCCTCCATTGTGCAGTATGTGCTATCAAGAACTCAAAGATAGCCAGGCGGGGTGGCGCATGCTTGTAATCCCAGTACTTGGGAGGCTGAGACAGAAGGACTGCAGGTTCGCGGCCAGCCTCAGCTACTTAGTGAGGCCCTCCGCAACTTAGTGAGACCCTGTTTCAAAATAAAGAATAAAAAATAGGGCTGGGGGTATAGCTCAGAGGTAGAATGCCCCTGGGTTCAGTCCCCAGTACCACAAAAAAAAAAAAGGACTCAAAGATAAATACAGTGCTGTAATTGCCCTTGAGAAGAATCTAAAGGAGGGGGCATCAAAGTCTGTCCATAAAGGGCCAGCTAGTCAGTATTTCAGGCTTTGTGGGCCATAGGATCTGTTACAGATCTCAGCTCTGCCATTATGGTACAAAAGCAGCCACAGATGATACATTTAAAAAATGGGCATGGCTGTATTCAATAAAACTGTATTTACAAGCGCAGGTGATAGACTAGTCTTAGAGCAAGGCCATAGCTTGCCAACCCTTTGACTCTGATCACAATTTCTTTTACCTATCTTTTCTGATCTGCTTGGCAGGATGGACCCCACAAAACAAAAACAAGAGATGGCAATTTTTAAAAGGCCATTTAAGCCGGGCGTGGTGGTGCACGCTTGTAATCCTAGTACTTTGGGAGGCGGAGACCGGAGGATCCAGGTTCGCGGCCAGCCTCAGCTAGCTCTCTCTCTCTCTCTCTCTCTCTCTCTCTCTCCCTGTCTCTCTCTCTCTCTACTTAGTGAGGCCCTCTGCAACTTCGTGAGACCCGGTTTCAAAATAAAGTATAAAAAATAGAGCCGGGGGTGTAGCGCGGAGGTAGAACGCCCCTGGGTTCAATCCCCGGTACCACAAAAAAAAAAAAAGGCCATTTAATATCAAGGAAGTGATGACCATTAAGAGTGTATCTTGTACAATCAATGACATTCATAAATATTATTTGTAGGAGATAAGAACTTCAGGGCCTAATGAAAGCATTTGGGTCAAGAGAAAAAGGTTTCTTATAGCATCTGAATATGCTGTTTAAAACAGAACCAAAAACACAGAGTCAACAAATACAACAAAACTTACCTCTGTACCTGTTATCATTTTAAGAAAATAGATGGGGCATACAAATGCAGTAAAAATGATGATTGTAAAAAAGCAAAAACATAAACAAAAACCCCCAAAATAGCCAGAGAAGAGGCTACAGAAGGGAAGAGGAGGAAGAGGAGAAAGAGGAAGTTATCTATAGTCTAATAAGAAACATGCAGATGAATAGATGATAGCTGAATAAATCAACAAATAGCTCATTGCAAAGGCAGCTGTAATAAATATTATACAGAAACGTATTTATGTAATATTAAGTAATAGATAAACCTAAAATGTTAGTGAATAGGTAAAGACAGTGAATGTACATTTCTTGTTCCCATCACAGCCTTGCAGGGGTTGGCAGAGGGAAATGCTACATGGCGGGCGGTGCTCCATGCAGCTGTTGAGGGACCTGCACCCTTCCCCCTGGTGGCCGGGCTGGCTTCTCACACCTGTCACTTGGCTTTGAGGTGGAAGCTAGGGGGCGGGTGGAGAATAGAGAAGGTGCACCTCTCTTAACCACTGAGGCTCGGAATGGCACTCACCATGGCAACTCACTTCTACTGGCAAGAATTAGTCTAGGGACACAGAAGGCTGAGTAGTGGTACTTCTCTGTGTGACCAGGAAGAGAGTATTCTCTTCCACAGTTATGAAGTCAATGACAGATCCTAGGAACAGTGAAGGTTTCATAGAGAAGGTGACATTTGAGGTGGACCTTGGGAGAAGGAGAAGACTTTAAGAAAGTGGGATGGGTTTTTCAATTATATAAGCAAAGAGAGTGGGACAGGCATGCCCAGCGGTGTGGTCAGGGAACGGTGCCTAGTCTTGTGTGGCTAATGTTTAAGAGGAGATAAAGTTGGCTGCCAGAGCCACAGACCTTTATTCTGTAGGCAACTGTATACAACTGGGTTTTTTTGAACAAGCAAATTACCTGTTCACATCTATGTTTACCACCAGTGTGGATGATCTAAGAGGTTGAGGATGGAAATATTCAAGCCAACAGAAAAGATGTTGTCACAGTGTGTTCCTGCTCTCCATTTATAGTATAGTTCTTCTGCTGTTTCTCTGAGCAAGTCTCTGGCTACTGGACTGCCAGCACCACTGCTCAGTCACTTGATCAGGTGTGCGTAGACACGCAGGGGGTCGTGCCAGCCACCTTCGCTCATTACACTTCTTTTCCCGATACATCTGTTTATCAGATCTCCTGTTGCAAGCCTCGGTTGTCAGGGACTGTCAACAGTACTGCCACCACTTCCATCCAGGCTAGTTCCTGGTGCAGAGGTTGGAGCAAGTGCTTGCTAGGTATGAGGAGCCTCACGGCTCTCCAGAAAAACAGAACCAGGAGTCATGGAGGCTGACAGTACTGAGATCTGCAGAGTGAGCCAGCACCCTGGAGACCCAGGATCACTGATGCTTTGGTGCCCATCCAGAGACCGGCAGGCTTGAGTCCTAGAAAGAGCAGACATTTCCATTCAAGTCGAAAGGCAGAAGGACACTGATAGATATCCTGGTTCAAAAACAGACCAAGAGGGAGCAAGTCTCTCTTCCTCACAGAAGGCCAACCTTTGTGTTCTACTCAGACCTTCAGCCTGTTGGGTAAGGCCCACTCAAATTAGAGCAATCGGCTTTTCCCAGTCTACTGACACAAATGTCGATCTTATCCCAAAACACCCTCCCAGAAACTCCCAGAATAATATGTAGGTACCATCATACCTGGAAGATAGACAAATAAAACCAGGTTCTGTTACCAGCAGCAGTTCTCAAGGATATAGAGATTTTTCTGATTCCATCCATCAGTGACAGACAGGGTCCACATTTTAGGAAATATCTCACTTTAATAGATACACAGTAGAATTTGTCATTTATGGGATAGTAATCTTTTACAGGGACTTAGTAGCACTTTGCATGTATGAGCCACACTTGGACATGTGCTGTCGTATTTACTCTGTATACTCTCCCAATGAAGATATCCATATTACCACCTTATACATCAAAAAACTGAAGCTTGGAGAAATTGAGTATGCCATCCAGATTTGCACAGCTGTAGCCACAGAAGTGGAAACATGGCAGTCTTGCTCCAAAACTTATTTTCTTGACCAAGATACTTGATAATGCTCTTCATACATTAGTTAATATGAGTATAAATTTTGAGTGTTAAATAATACTTTACAAAATGCTTAGCACAATGTCTGATACACAGTAAGAACTCTGGTTGTAGTGATAGTCAGGATGCATATTATTTTTCCAGTACAGAATAACCTGGAAAAGTATGGATTTTTTTATTAAGTGGGAAATGTGTTTTAATTTTGGCACAGTTGTAAAAAGATCTCTACTGTGTCTAAATAACAAGTACATATTCTGTATCTCAAGGGCTTTTGAGAAGTATTTTATGCCACTGAGGCATATAATTTAGAATATTCATTAAAGTGTCTTGTTCACAAAAATACTAAGGCATGAAAGACATAGCTTCATTCACCTTTCCCAAATCACAGGAAGGAGTATGTGTCAGTGTTTCATAGGTGGGAGAAGGTAGCCAAGATGATGCGTGGACCTGATTTGCCAAGGGTCGCCAGCAGGTCACCAGGGTGGACACATTTTTAGTGTCCGTTTCCTCATACAGGGCGTGTTAGCTCTCATACGGGTTCCAGGTGAGGCCTTATTTATGTCAAGGCTGGTTTATGTGTTGGATAAAATTGCGTCTGCAAGATGGACTGAAACAAAACCAGGCACTGATGGTTCTGCCTCCAGTTTACTACGGCTTCATTTGTTCTTTGTTTATAGACCTATTGCTTCCCAATGACGGATGGGCCGAGAGTGAAGTACCACCTTCCCCCCCACCACATCCTGGTCTGGAATTGGGCCTTGAAGATTATAGCCACAGGTATTGATAAAATGATATATCATAAATGTTCCCCGTTATGGTTTTTCTGGGAAAACTCAGCAAGCTTATTTTAACTCTATTCCCTTCCAGAATGGAAATAACATAGTATCTATAATTCCTTTCCACTGAAAGCTTCTCATAGCTAATAGTTTAGATTGTTCATATTTTGCTTCCTGAAATTTGTTAAGATTTGGCTTATATTATTAAACTATTTAAGAAAATGGTTGAATTTTTCTTCTGTAAGTTTGAAAACTAGAGCAGTGAAACTGAAAGAAAAGTTATATGTGAAGGTATAAAACAAAACTGAAAAAAAAGAAACATAAAGCTTAGGTTTTCTTTTTTCCTTTGTAATTGGCAAACCCTAAGGGTATTTTAAAAATAGATGTTCCAAGAAAGTTAATGGAATCTAAAAATTAAAGCAAAACCATATATAATCTAAAATATTGAAAAGGGTACCCAATATTATATCCATTCTGTAATAGAAACTAAAAAATCAATAATTTTTAGAATCACACAAGCAGAAGAGAGGAAGATTTACTAAGCATACATACTGTTTGACTAGTGGAATTCATAGATTTTGTTCTTCTGATGAGTTTTAGAAATCATTAAATTGTCTCTTTGCTATTTTCTGTATTTATTATGGCTGTTAAAGACTGTGTATTTTATTCCATTCTGTGTCCCATGATAATCCTGTGAAATTTCTTCATTTTTCTTGCAGCAATGCCTTTTTAATACAATCTGCTAAAAATACAGCAACACAAAAGTATAGCTAACTCTATTAGATGGAAGCTTACCTATATTTAGCTATCCCTGTTTCTTATATTTTTGAAATCAGTTATCTTACTCAAATGCAATTTCATGAACTAGGTTGATAATCACAATAATCTTGTAGATCAGTATCTCTGGGGCTTTCTTAGAAGAAAATGTGGACATATTTAATTTTGTTCACTTATTTCCATTGTCTGCCTCAATCCTGAATCCAAAATGAGTATGGTGGCATAAAAATCCATTTTTAAATAATTTTATTAATTCTCCTTCATTGTTTATCCTGTACATACAGTATGCACAAACTATCGAGATGATACAAAGATGAATCAGATAGAAACCCTGCCCTGGAGAAGCCAGTAGGCTAGTAAGCAAAAGTAACAACTAGCATACACGGTTCAAAATGATTCTTACCAGGAGGTGCAGACAAAATACTCTGAGTGTCTGGGGCAGATGGGAATGCTTCTGGGTAGAGGAGTCAGGAAAAATACTCTGATAAAGTGGCAGTGGAGCGGAACCTTACTCCATCACTACAGGTTGGGCATGAGGTGAGCCAGGGAAGGAAGGGAATTCTAGATAGAGAAGGGTAGGTGGAAGGAGCAGCATGGAGGTAGGAAAGAAAATTGATTAGCACAACTTGCTTCATGGCTGACTTGCCATCTGATAAATCTCAGAATGCAAGGATGAGCTCTACAAACCTCATTTGGTAGATAGTAAAATCTTATTGTGGGGTGTTTACAGCCAGTAGACAACAAGTCTGATAAAACCCAGGTTTTCATGTATATGACATGGGTTGGGTAAATGGAGGAGAGCTGATATCTAGTAGAAGCCAGAGGCCCTTTGGACGCCTGTCGGGGCCATGGTAGGGAGAGGCACTGATGATCTGGGCTGGGGAGGACAGGAAGAAGCTCTCAGGTTAGAAGCCTTTTAGAGATAGGATTATTGGGAATTAGCAACTGCCTTTGTGACTTCTTCTATGTCTCCACTATTTCTTCCCTTCCCTCTTCTATCAAACACATTCCTCTGTGATGTTCTCAGGCTTTATTCTTTTTTCTGCTCTGTCATTCATTCACTAGCTCACCCATTCAAAAGTATTTCTGGAGCTTTGAGCCAGTTCTAGAAAGTACTAGAATGGGTCAGAAAGCATTCCTACCAGCAAGAAGTATAGTATCCTCTTAAGAAGATGGGCACACTTAAGGATGCAGCCTGCTAAGCATTAGATACAAAATGCCTTGTGATCCTAGAGAAATGAGCCACTGACTCTGCCTGCAGGGTCAAGAAAGGTTTTACAGGAAAGATGGAGGATGAGGGATTTCTTGCAGAATGGAAAGGAGCCCACCATGCAGAGAAGTGGCAGGAAGGTCAACTTAGTTTACATAACCAGATGACTGGACAGGGGAATGCAATGTGTGTCATGTGGCTGAAGCATATGGCATCTGGGGGAAGAAACTATGAGCCCAGGGAATTATCTGCCATGTTCCGTGAGCACCTAGCCTCCTAGATAGTAGTGGAGAAGCATTAAAGTGTATCAAACCTAGGGAAGACAGTGTGGTTGTGGAGGATGCAGTGGATGGGGAAAGCCATAGACAAGGAGCCCCATTAGACTTGGGACTAACCAGAGAAGAGAGGGCCTGAAGGAAGGGAGAAACGGCATGGTGGAAAGGAAAAAACAGAGGCAGTTTTGAGATGGAAGGAACAAGTCTTAAGCCTTGAAACTCTCGTGCCTCCTGGGAGCCTGTGACCTGCATAGTCTTGCAAGCTGCTGTGTTGCCTAGGTGACCAGCAGGGCAGGGTTTGGATGTGTGAAGCTTGAGACAGAAGAAGCACTTGAAGGGAGCCAGGAGGGCGGAGCAAGTCCTGTCATTCAAAAAAAGAAAACAAATTTTTAAAGGCTTCTAAAAGGAAAAATTGATGCTTCAGGTGTGGAACCAGTCATATAAAGCAGAAATCTGCTCTTGCAAGAAGAGGGAAAATGAATTTGATCAAACCTAATGCTTGTACTTTGAACCAAAAGGAAATTACTGAATTTATTTCTACCATTATGCCAAAGATTCAAAGATTATTGGAGAAAACTGTGTGTCTAAATAAAAATAAGTAGATAGAATGGAAATATATTTTTACTGTGAGATCGCAAGGAGGGTTTAAGGCAAATCAACAGCAGAGAGAATATGTTGAATATTAACAGTTCAGACATTTGGTTATTGCCTACAGGTTCATATTTTTTCATTCTCTCTCTATAACCTGCATTTACTCTCACTCATATTAGCCAATTGTTGGAGCCTATTCATGGACACCTGAGATTTCAGTCATAATAGTATTGTTATTGTTATTGGCATGGCTCTCAAAATCTTCTTCCCCTGCCTTTTATTTCAGGCAGTTCTCCTTGAACAACCATCGCCCACTCTTCTGTGTCTTTCACATTCCTGATTTGTCACCATATTCAGGACACTGGCATCTGTTTCACGCGACCCTTATTTATTCATTATGCAGCATAATTTGACATTGAGTATCATTTCTACTTGATAGATTCCCTGGTTGTTCATGCTGAAAACACAGCCTTTATCTAGGACATGTCTCTGGCCTGCTGTCAACTTCCAGCTTCCCACAGTCCCCGGTGCAGTCCGTTCAGCCATGAGCAAGCACTAACTCCCTTCAAAATTAAAATATGTCATAGTTTATAGTAAATCATTGTGTCGCCCTCTTACTCTAAACACTTTTGATATGGAGCATAAAATTACAAACCATTTCACTAGTCTAGCTTACATGTCTAGAATATTTTCACATGAACTAATCCAATACTCCACTCATTATTACAGTGCACTGTGTGCTCATACTGGCTCTAATCCCATAATGTCTTACATTACTCTCGCTTCCCTCCTTCAATATCTGCCAATCTGACATCAGCTTTATTTTGCATTCCCATTTTGTCCCATGGCAAGAGGGACCCTTCTAATGAAAGTTTTTCAATTGTACACTTGGTCACAATCAAAATAAAGGTAACAAATGTATATATGTTGATCAAATTAATGATTTATATATTTAATACAAATAAAACATTTGTTACATTCATATTTATAATGTAGTTTTTACTTCTCTGATTATCCTTAATTCCTAATATTTGTATAAAAACAAATTTGCTTTATTTGGATAGATCCTAACTCAATGTTACTGTATCAGGTGACATTGCCACCTTGTTTATAAAATGGAATTCAGGATCATTATTTTTCAAGAGGGGGAAAATTTGAGTTCTTATTCTTACTGTGTCAAGTATTGCCTAGTATGGAAGAATGAATTGGGGCAACCAACACATTCCTCAGTTGGGTAGGTTCCCATAATCTGCCTTAGGCAGAGCACTTTAAATGCAGCACAATCTGTGCTTCAAGGGGAATATTCCTGTTGGTCCTAACCCTATTCCCTGGAGGCCTTCACTATCACACATAGCATCTGCTTTGATTAACTACTTGGTTGTCTTTTATTTCATGATGCATACCACTCTGCTGAAGCGAAAAGCTAAAGTAAAGTGCAAGTTACATAGGAGATTGTGAACAAATCTGTGCTGAAATGGAAAGGCTTGATTTTTGTGAATTTAGGATTGTAATAGCTCGTGTCCTGGGTAGCCACCATCTTAGCCAGAGCTTCTGGCTCGGGGCCTGGCTTTGCCCTTCGCCACCTGTGTCACCGTGGGACATCAGTCCTCCTCTTTGGGCCTTGGAGTCTTATCTAAATGATGAGGTAACCTTTAATCCCTTCCAGCTCCTAAATTCTTTGATTCTATGAAGGCCATGAGTCTTTCTGACACTAACCCCACATCATCACAATAGATCAAAGGAGGAAAACTAAGTGCAAATAAAGGTCGAATAACACATTTGAAGGCAAGTGCTTCCAAAATACCAAGGCTCAGGGGAAAGCTCATGCCACAGTAAAATCTCAGAATTCTTCTTTAAAATGGGCTGGAAAAAACAAGAGCATTGCTATTAGACCACACCAGCATCAGTCACACTAAATTGGTCAAAGATTTTTGCACACAATTTTTGCATATGTATTTTTCTTTTTTTTTTTTTGCAGTACTGGGGATGGAACCCAGGGGCATTCCACCTCCAAGCTACACCCCCAGCCCTATTTTTTTTTATTCTTTATTTTGAAACAGGGTCTCACTAAGTCGCAGACGGCCTCACTAAGTAGCTGAGGCTGGCCGTGAACCCAGATCCTCCAGTCTCAGCCTCCCAAGTACTGGGATTACAAGCATGCGCCACCATCCCCAGCTTGCACACATATTTTTCTATCACTTGGTACCACCTCTTGTACCCTTTTATATCAATGTTTTTATATATCAATGTACCGAGACACTGAGGGGAAAAAAGCACAAAAAAAGTTTTATTACTCTGAAGAGTGAATTTAAACTTCTTGAGAAATTTTCATGAAAACATGTAAAACCTTTTCATTGGAGACTACCTCAGACCCTTGTTCAAAGACCATTGTGATCTACAGAAATAAAGGAAATGATCATTAATTGCTCCTATTGATTAAGCTCTTACTATGTGCTAGTGTCAGTGATTTACGTATGTTTATTTAATTCTCACAACAGCCTTATAGAGTAAATCCTATTACTATCCACTTTATAGATGAGGAAACTGAGGCCACACTCCCTGACATCTGTCCAATCCCCTAACCTGAGTTACATCCCTACTGAAAGCCTGAGCAAAAAAAAAAAAAAAAAAACCAGAATTGGCAAGAAAGCTGTAAAAAGTATAGATGACTGGAAAAACTCAGGAACTTAGTCCTGTGGGAAGCAAAAGCAAGTCTACTTGTTTGTTTGTTAACTAACTGCTTATATAGCACTTACTCTGCCAAACACTAGTCTCTTTACTCTTAAATCTTTAATTCATTCTATCTCCTTAGCCACCCTATAAGGTAGAGAATGCAATTATACTCATTTTACATGTAAGGGCATTGAAGAACAGAGAAGTCCAATAATCTTTTCCAGGTCACACAGCTAGTAAGTAGCAGAGCAGGATTTCAGCGGGGCGGATCTGTTAAGCGGGGCGGATCTGTTCCCTCCAGCGCCCTGGCTCTTGAGCACCGTACTGTGTTGTCTGTTCCTTAATCTACCTGCCCACTGCATTGTAATAATGAAGTCTTATTTACTCATTCAGCAATATTAGTATTGCTACATATTAATTTAACATTGCTGTCAGGGAATATTAATTATCCATGACTGAAGAGTTTCAAGAAAAAATAAACTTATTTTGTTATATTTAGCTTAAAAGTTGAGATTCCTCTGTACAATTTAGGATTCTCATTCAAAAATTATTTTGTTGTCGAAAATAACCAAACCCCCATTGTTTTAAAAACTCAACCTCAGGACTTTCAGAATTCCTGAGAATGCTTAAGTTAAGTTTTCACTGTATCTGAGATTAGGATAGAAGTTATGTTGAGATGAGCCACTGTGTGTACTCTCTAAACAAACCAGCTACCAAGAAAGTGAAGAAAGTAGCTGCAATTCAATTTATGAAAAGTATACAAATGCAAGTTATTATATAAGCCATTATCTGTAATTCCTTTATATAATCCCTTCCATCCTCAAGAAAAAATAAATCAAATATTCAGCATAGAGAAAATTCTTTGAGATTGACCACACACACCAGGAAGCCTGTCATGGGCATTTCATGCATCTTGTATCTCAATTGTCAACTGCACTTTTCCTGGGATTTCCTTTGGGTATTATTGATGAGCAAACTATCTGCTCAGCATCCACATTAGTTTTAGAAGATGGATCTAAATCAGGTAGAAAACCAAACCCCACAACCATATGTCATTTGACAAGATGGTTTTCTCTAAGGAGCCAACCCTTCCACTTGTGTTTAAAGGAAGAGCATGCTTATCCCACAGAAATCTCTTAACCCACTTTAGGGCACTGCTAATATCTGGTGGCTTGCTTTGAAATGCTAGTTTCCCTGGTGCCCCTTACCCACTTAAAGTTATATATGGTACCGCAGGATCCCAATTAGCAGAAAGCAGTGAAGAGTGAAAGTCGGTATTAGCCAGAGAATGTTTTATTTAAGTTGCACTGCATTTTAAAATATATGAAAACAGAGTTGCTACATCCAATAAAAGAAACCTGAGCTTCAAGAGTTGGTTTAAAATACATGGCTATGAGCTGCAAGCGGAATGATGAGGGGCTGTGTTCAAAATGAGAACCGCTTCTCTTTTCTCTCTCTCTTTGTGATTTTATTCTGCACCTAAATATGACGTATGGCTTCTTTCCACAGCTCAGGGGTGGATTCAGCAGTATATTTTCCAGATCAGCACATCAACTTCAGATCCGTGACACCGGCCAAGCAGCCTGAATCAATTAACCTGAAAGCCTCGAAGAGCATGGACCTTGGTAAGCGAGGGGGAGGTGACATCCAGGTCAGCTCTCCAGCCTCAGCCCATCTATCTTCCCAAACGTCCAGCTTTTGTTTCTTCAACTCAGACCTCAGGGAGCAAGGTCTGCAGGAGCCTGGAGGAAGGGTTCCTGGTCATCCTATCTTCCTATCTCTGCTCACACATTTAATTGCAATTACCCATTTGAAAAAGAAAGAGGTGATTTATTTTTATATAGTGGTTTGTGAAATGTCCTCCCTTTATAGGTCAGAAAAGCGTGATTCCTCTGGAGGCTCTGAATGCCACGCGCATCTTAACTCGCCTGCCTTTGTCTTTGCACTCTGGCTTCTGCCCGTGCATTTCATTCCTAATGGACATACCTGTTGCAGGCCTGAGAAGATAATGTGGTTAAATGGTGCTTTCCATCCTTCTTTTCTTCTGCATGTGTGATGGATAGGGAAGGCAGCAATGGAGAGGATTCATCTCTTCAAATGCCTGTCCCCAAATCCTGTGTCATTAGAGAAGAGAAGGGTCCCTTGGGTTCGCCAGATTGAGAGTGTCGAGGTACCAGGGGCAGTGCCTGGACAACCTCATTAAGATTCTGAGCATGACAAGGAATTTCTGGGTGAATATTGGCTCTCAGGGCAGACCAAGGTCCCCTGTCAACTGTGTGCTCCAGGCACTGGGACATGGAACCCTGAAAGACATCTCAGATGCCCAGAGATACTGCTGCCCTCCTATGGGCTCTTAGTATAGAATAAATTCTTAACACAATATTCATTGCTTACTGAATACTCAGAGATGAACCTATGCAATTGTTATTTCTCAAGGAATATTATATTTCTCATTAATAGCAACAAGAAAATAGAATAATCAAAACTATGTGCTCCACCAAACAATCTGATAAATAGTGCTTACCTGTTGTTCATTTACAAGAGTTCATGAAAAGGTTCAATCATGACGAAATAAGAGAAATTGCTTCTATTTTCTATAAATTATCTAAATTGCTGGAAAGTACTTGCTCTAATCACCTATAGTGAGAGGCAGATAGAAAACCTTACAAGGGAACTGTCTTGAGCACTGGTCAGAAGGGAATTTTCTCAGGCGTGACTCGCTGACAAACCAAAGGCGCAATGTGTGACAGTGACATCAGTTATTACTAATAATTTAAGAAACAATCTATTTTTATAAAGTGCTTGATAAACATTTCCTGTTCTGTCTTCCCAATTTCTCTATAAAGAAGATGAATGGATAAAAACTACTCTTAATTTTGGGGGCAGGGAAAAGGAGAGCTGTATTACTGTTTTCCTCACTTAATTTCAAAAAAATACGGCCAGCATTAAGGTTCTAAAAAGTCTCTGCAAAAGATAAAAATAGCATATCGTCCATTTGTAATTTAAGAGAGAAAAAATGTATAATGAAATCTGTAAAGAGCAAAACCTAAGTC
>PVJS01010096.1:0-15000 GCA_004027185.1 Glis glis | reverse complement strand
ATTTTGCCTTACTATTTGGTAGATATTTTTGCTGGAATGCATATGGTCACATTTAAAACAGATCAGAAATGATTAAAATGATAAGTAAAAGGAAATTCATTTTTAAATAATTGGATATAACTATGCTTATTCAAAGGGGTTAGAATGTCATTTAAGGGAATGGGTTGATACTTCTGGGTTTTCCAGAAAATCAATCTTTCTCTACTAATTGTAGACTTTCCTCTATTTATTTAAATTACCAGAATTACTATGTTCAGCCTGGATCCCTTTAATTTGTTCATAATTGAGCTTGTGTGGGTGTTGAGTTGGAGGCTCTCAGAAGCTGAATAACACAGCTGCCTTTTTGGCCTTTGGCATAGGGTTTCCCCCCAAAGAGCTGCCCCTCTTGGCAGTGTGCCAGAGACTTACATTCAAAGGCTTTTTGATGAGGCATAAAAATCTTTAATTTCCAGGCTTGGTGTTTTATGACCCTATAATACTGTTTAAGAATTAGTCTCAATTATTCAAGGGACAGCACTTCAGTATTTAGGCCCCTTTGTTGACCTAATCTATAGCTCCATTCAAAGTTAGGTTTAAAACACTATTTCCCACAAGATTTTTTTTAAAGAGTTTTCTGTCCTGTTTCCAATTGGGCTATACTCCGGCTTCAGAAGGGCGTCTGTGACACGGTTAGAAGGCGGAGGGCAGTGCAGACAGAGACGTTGGCCAGCTGTCCTACCTCTGCTCAGCCAGAGGAAACGAGCCCAGAGTGATGCAGGAGGCATTTAGAAGGAATGTTAGCAAGTTTCCTGACAATGAAGATTGTTAACATCCCATGTTCCATGGTCTGGCTGATTGTCTCTCAAGATGCATGATTCGGCAATTTTATTTTCCATTTGTTTCTTGTTCTACCTTTCTTTTTAAAATTAGAAAATGTTTATTAGACACCCTCAGCCAAAGTCAAAATTATAAATCAACTCATTTCTCATACTACAAAGATAAATATTTGGGATACATTTTGAATATAACCCTTTCATAAATGTCAGATATTCCTCTCAGAGAGTAATTTGGCATCGCTAGTATCAGATCAAAGAAGGACATGAGAAAAGTTAATTAACCCCACTCTACTGTTCTAATACTTTTTAAAATTATTTTTATAGTGAGGTACTTTTATATTCATTCTTGATAACAAGACAAACATCCTTAAGACTGAATACATAAAACTTTTATAAAATTATATATTCTGATAATTTAATCCTGGCTTATCAATATTCATATTGCATATCAATATGTATTTACTATAAATTTTGACTTATGTCCATGGATCTTCATTATCCATCAGTAATCACTGCCTCTGAAGATCAGAAAAACTGAATCAGGTACTGTGATTTTGGCTGTAAGTTTGACTTATAATAAATAAAATAAAGTTTAAAATATATAATATATAAATAAAATAAGTTAAAATAATAAAATAAAAATATAAAAACCTGTTTGATAAAGAAAAAGTAATGGCAACACTAAAAGGAAATGTCTACTTACCTTGTATAATAGTCAAGGAAGTATACAAAAAACACAGTCAGATGTATGTCCTATGCTTTAGGAAGGCCAAATTAAGGAATTAGAGAAAATATTTATTCATTAGTTAAGTAAAGGTTTATTGAGTGCCTACTGTGTACCCACAAGTACATTAAACACTGGGGATTCGGTAAGTAACTGAGAAAAATGGTGCTTTCTGCTTGTACTAGATTACAACCACAAAAGGAAGGGAAAGACTTTCAGAAGGAAATTCTGACGTTCCAATGATAACTTATCTTGGAGGGAAAGAAAAGGAGAGGCATCTGAAGACACTGGTGTGGTTGCTTGAGAACTCACTGATAACCTTGGCTATGTAGAAGAACGGAAGAAAGGGGCAAATGGCAAGAAAAAAAGAAAGGATAATTTGAAAGAATAAGTGCAGGAAAAGCTAAGCAGCCACACAAGATGAGGCTTGCAGAACCTAATAAGAGTTAGACAGCCAAGCTCTTTTTAAAGCATGAGAAGAAAGTGTGTGAGGCGGCCCGTTGTTTAGAACACCTGACAGATTTCAGGCAGAGAGCAGAACCACTCAGGCACTCTACGCAAGAGAATGATGTTCACACTGGAAAGCTGGGCTGCCAGGGAGGAAGTCGAAACATCATCCCTGCGGACTGAAAGGATTGAGCTTATGCAGCGGCTGTCCTTGATTATTAGAAGTTATCCAGAGTAGGTCTCACACTGGAAGCCAGGAAGCAAATTACCAATTTTCCCAAAGATAATGAATGCCAGAAACAACTCATAATCTCAGTGCTGATCCTCAGAAGATCTCCCTGTTTGTGAAATGAAATAAATAAATAGGTGGTGGTCACCAGCAACGCCATGGAATCTTTGAATAAACTAAATCTCTTCTCCTTTCTGATAGGATTTCTAGATTGGTAAGTCCAGGAAATGCTATAAATATGGGTTCTGTTGATTTTTACAAAAGTATTTCAATTTGTTTTCTGATTACGAGTGATACGTCAAAGTACACACTGAGCCATAGAATGCCAAAAAAGCATTAGAATGCCTTTTCCTGAAATGTGCTAATTAGTGGCTCACTGTCACACTGAAGGGAATTAGATGACATGCATCCTGAGACTGTACTTGGCCCTTCTCATTTTGTTCTAATGAAACTCGACAGACTTTGATGAAGGCATGGTACCCAATCTTACCAAAGAATAGCTATGTCTCAGAGAATCCGGTGATGTGTTGGACTGAGAGAATCAGCATTCAAATGATTTCTCAGAAATTGAAGATAATAGAATTTAGCAAAGAGTGATATATTCATCCAATAAGCATTTGTTGAATGCTTACTGTTTGCCCAGCAATATGCTAGATAAATAAGACAAAGGCTCCACTCTTAACGGTGTTTTCATTCTTTCTTGAGAAATAGATAGTAAAGTTGTATACAGTGAATAAATAAAAATTTAGCTAGAATTTCCTGGAAGCCAAATTCAGGTTGAGATAAAGACTGAGGGGAAGAAAAGCTACTTTCTATATACTTTTATTGGTGCATTGTAGTCTCACATCATAAGGTAGTTCAGAGTGATAGGGACATATATACATACACAGCACTTGCAGAGCTGTTTTTGATAGAATGGTGAAAGATAAAGGTAATATCCTAAAGACAAATTTTAAAAAAAATGATGAGTAGTAAAAATGTAGGATTTAGGAATGTTGGCTTAATACCGACTATGAAAGAAGCCCCTGATTTTTAGTTGCTTTCCTGACCTGACCACCCCCAGAGCTCCTTCTGTGCTATCAGATCAAGGAAGACAACAGCTCTGCTATATCCTGACCTGGTCATAATACAGGTACAGTGGTATATTTGATTCCGAGTATGATATTTTAATAGGTACAATGGCAGTACAGAAGGCATCCAGATATTGTTGCGAAGCCCAGAAACCATGTCCAATTAAAAACAGTTGAAAGAAGTAAAGCTATTATGCCAGGAAGAGAGAGGCATAGGAGAGTTCTCCTTAGATATTTCCACAGCTAACACTGAAAAGCTCGAGTCTGCTCAAAGTTGAACACACACACCCAAATATATCAAGCAATGATAGCCACATAAGCAGATTCATCAAGTTTCCAAACCTTGAAATCTAGGGAGATCTTCATCCGTGATGGAAAACTGAATTCTGGCTTATGGAATGTCTGGTAAGAAAGGAAGAAATGTATAAAGTAAAACAGCTGATGAAGACTGAAAAGAGAAGTAAAATTCACCAGAATTATGGAAAAGAGATCATGGTATATTTTTCAGTACTTTTTTTTAGTGGATCTTAAAACAAATTTATGTGGGTAAAATAACCAATCAGGTTATAATTATAGATAGAGTGGGACAGGTAGATGAAAATAAGTAGAGTTCGAAGAAATCACGTGGCAGCACATAGGCCTAGTCTAAGACACTCTGGTGCAGAAGGAAGGAGAAACCAGTAAGGAAACAGAATAGATGACTTCACCCTACATCCAGCACCTCCAGCCAAAGCAGGCCTCTTCCAAAACAGTAAGAAAAACAACAATTTGGATTAACTTAAACCTGAGATGTTATTATATTTTAGATAATTGCTACATTTAAAATAAAAATGAAATATAGACAAGTATTGACTGAAATATATATATATATATATATCACTTCCCAATATCTATAACTAGATCATCATTTCAGATATGGCAGAATAATGCAAATTCTGCTTAAAATTAATTATAATTAACATTTGGGTTGGAAGCAAAAGTATAAAAATGGTTCTCTATGTCAAGGACATGCTTCTCTCCCTGTATGCCCCATGTGTCCTGTCTTCCCACAGTTCTTTGACACTCCCTAAGAAATATATTTTTGAATGAATTTGACTGTGCTCATTATTACTGTTAAGTACAAAATGATGACTACTGTGTAGAAATCATACATCTATATTGTTCTACATGTTTCTAGACTTGTCTGAAAGTTGTGGCACATTCTAGCCCACCCCTCCATTGAATAAATGCTCCTAAATGCCTCATATGGAGTTGCACTCATATACCATTTGTTGAGTGTATGAATCATATGTCCCATCTAAAAGAAAATAAACTCTTTGAAGCAAGGATCATCCTTCTTATATAAAAACACTTAACCTGATGCCTAGAACAAAGGGATTCAGTGTTTAATAGTGGTAGCAGTCATGTAAAAGGTTACTAGTTACTAGTATTCTTAGAGGTAAACCCCTGCATCTCCTCCACATTTTTTTTGGTAATTGGCAGCTTGATTTAAATTGTCAATATAAAAAAACTCTCTTCCAGTAAATATTATGAAATACTAGAAAAAGTTTACCTGTGGATTTTGTATGTAAATCCTTCATTCGATCATGGAGTCACAAATAGTCTCAGATATTGCCATGTAGTTTTTCTCTAACATTATATTTTCTATAGCTAAGGGATTGGTTAATGGAATATGTAGATAATTTTAAAATATACTATCTGGAAGAGAAATCCCAGGCTCTGTTTTCTTACTAGAGATATAAAGAGAACTATAAAGTTTAGAAATGCTTATAACTGAACCCTAGCTAATGATATTTTGACAATAGACAACCCATGCAGATTTCTATTAAATTGACCTCAGTATATTTAGAGCATGATTTGTGTTGTGATAGAAAATCTTTATCAATGCAAAAACCACCTTATCCTTTCAAATGAAATATTCTGGGCTCCTCCTGAAACTTGGGTCAGCACATGAATTGCTTTCTTACACTTCTGTACCTCAATTGAGTCTCTCCTTCTAAGACTTAGCCTTTTAAATGAAGTCAGATATGAACTTTTCCTGCTCACTTGCCTTTGTTTCCTAAACCATTGTTCCTATTTAAATGAAATCCTGTGTTCCTTTTAAAATAACTTTTGTATTAAAGGAGAACATCTTCATAAAAATATGAAGTGAACAAGCTATTCAAAAAATAGAACAAAATACTTAAATTCTCCTTGAATATATGAGCCAAATCCATTTTAGTTGTTTTGAAGTGAGAGTTTTATTATTTGAAAGTATTATATTTAATGCATAATTAAATATTAGTGTGATAAAATATGTGATATGATATAAATATATGTTCAGTGAAGTTTGGCAGTTTCATAATTATTTCTTCAATTGGTATTCTTAATGGCAAAAAATCAATATGGGTAATACTTTAGGCAGAGATTAAAGCTACTGTAGAGCGGTGCAACTATCTCCTTTTTAGATGAAATAGATACAGCTTGTTCTTTAAAATGCAAAACATCTTTAGTCTTGCATATTTTTATTCTCATATATACATATCTATATTTTTCCCAAAAGTGATTGTACCAAGCATATGCTTTTAAATTTGTGTTAAGAACAGTGTAGCCTAAACATTATTTTCTACATCTTTGCTTCTACAAACGTTTTCTTTTAATTGTAAAATTTGCTCTTGAATTAATGACGCATGATTGATTTGCTTAACATTATATTCTTTGCCATAAAAATTCTTTCCAGTTCTTCACTTTTAGAAATAGCAATGTATTGAGCCTGCTAGCACATCAACCCTTATAAACAATCATGATTATTTCATCATTGTAAGTTCCTATAATTCTTTGGCCAGATGATGTATTAAAGATTTAAGGCTTTTGATTCATGTGACCAGTTGCCCTCCAGAAAAGCAATTTTGCTCCTATCAGCAGAATATGAAAGAAAATGGGTATTACCATTTTTTTCACTTTTTTGCCAATTTCATAGGCTTAGAAAGAGTGTTTTACTTTTAAAATTACTTTTGTGGTTAACATTTTTCATCTATTTCACTGTATATTTTCTATTATGAATCATCTGAACATTTTCTTTATAAGACTGAATTAAATATCACTTTTTGCAAGTAAAATGTTATTCTACATTAAAGGTCAAATTTCAGCCCTTGCTCACAGGGGAAAAACAGATATTTTGCTTTCACTCTCCTGACGCTAAATATGTTACTTGCTCCAAAGTACATATTAATTAATACATTTGTGTCTTTCAGTAAATGGTCAGAAAAAAAAATGTCTAGCTAAACATGAACCAGAAGGAGAGTCAAATTCAGACTTATCTATAATAAAAACTGCCTAGCCTGGAGCCAGTAAATTAATCTTTTTAAAAATAATTTATTTTGAGTTCTTCATTTGAACAGTAAAGCCGTTGTCTTGCACTTTATGTCCAACATTTCCAGCTAATTTAAAGCACGTTAGTACAAAGCTGGCCTCCCCCTAAACACCGACTCTGCTTTTATAAGATTGAAAATGTGTCTAATGCTTGAAAATACAATTTCGGTTTCATGTAAAATTCATTCATTAACCTAGTCCTTTCTTCCTTTATTCATTCCTTAAAGGAATATTTATTGGCTGCTTCTTCTGTGCTAAGTACTGCTCTAAATAACTGGGATAGATCAGTGACAACAGACAAAAATATCTCATTTCGATAGTTTACTTTCTTAAGTGGAAACATTCTGGTGAGCCAATTTGGAGAGATTAAGTATGTAAATGGTAATAACACAATAAGTGATTAAAGATGCTAGAAAGATATCCCACATGACAAACATACCTCTACAAATTGTGGAAAGAGGAAACATGACTAGAAAGATTAATGTTTCATTACCCGCTGAGGTTCCAGTATTCCTCAGAAAAGCTAACTAGGAACTCTATGCAAGAAGGTATAAAAATTAAAGAGAAAATTAAAATAGAGATCAGATTCAAAATCGACTAATCAAAGGTGATGGTTTTAAGTGAGCTGGGAATAAGCCACCTACCCTCTGCTGATCCAGAAACCTAATGGCGTAATCCCCGATCCCCAAACACGTCAGGATTGTCTTGAAAAAGCCATGAGAACCTGCAATGGTTCCAGCTTGAATTTCCTTAAATGGAAAGCAAGGATGTACCAAGGAGCTAGAAGACATTTAGGCCATTTCCCAAATCTGTAAAACATTAGCACCCAAATTGAGTGGACAATGAATTAGTTACATCAGAGCTTTTTTTTTATTTCCAGATTTAATAAATCACTAGATACCAGATAAATAATTCCAGTGCTTTCTCTGTGCCAAGTTCTCTAGTTCTAGGCCAGCAAAGCAACCTTATCAAGAATTGAAGAATATGTACGTCAATATAAATGTAGACGTCCACAAACATTTAATTGAAAATCAATCAATTGAATGTCATAATGACTTGAATGACAAAGAATGACCAAGGAAGTTTGGGAAATATGTAAAGTGAAAAATATGGTTTCTTAAAAATGAGATTGCTCACAACCGTTCATGTGTCTTATGTACATTGCCAGGCTTCAAGCGTCTCCATGAGTCTTCAAGATAAAATCTGTGCAGCATTTTCCATACTCCTTTGATCACAGAAACTTTGAGTGTGGACCAGCTCATAGTTCTGGTGCTCTGAGGAATGAATGTCCTTGGCAAAGAGAAGGTGTGAATGTGCTTGTGAGGTTGAAGGGTGACATACAGAGTAGAGCGAGGAAGAGTCGCCAACAAACCAGGACATGTGGAGCCATCCTGTGGGGTGCAACCTGAGAGAGAACCTCCAGGGTAGAGCAGTGTCCACAGCCACCAAACAAGTAGGAATGAACTGCAGAGCAGCGTGAGCGAGCAAGGCTGAAATCAACCAAGCATGAATTAACTGTGGACTGTGATGACAGAACATGACTAACTGCACGGCAGTAGGCCTCCGAAAGAATAGCACATGTACAACAAAATGAACTCTAAAAATTTTACTATCTCTGGCCCCAAAGACCTGACTGTCCTTACCATATGGTAAACAGATTAAATACCTCAGCCTCCATACTCAAGCTCCCATGCCTTTTAATCTAGAATATGAAGAGGAAAAGAGGAAAAACACTAGTAGTAACTATATAGTCATAGTAGTAGTAACCAGTGTTTTTGAGCACTTGGTATATGTCAGGCACAGTTCTTTGCACAGCAATTCCATAGCCATTTGTATTAGTTAGTGCTACTATAATGAAATACCCAGCACAGGCTACTTATGAAATAAAAAAGGTTTATTTAGCTCATATTCTTGGTGGCCCCCATTGATTTGGCCTCTGGTGAAGGCAGTGGTTAGCAATGGCAGAAGCACATGTTTGAGCAAATGGTCACATTTCCAACTGGAGCAGAGAGACCATATATCTGCAGTCTTCTTTGAAATCACGCTCCCAAAGACCTAAGGGCCTCCCATTAGTCCGCACCTCCTAAAAGTCCACTGCACCTCCCAGTACTGCCATCGTAGGGACTAAGCCTTTATAAATGGACCTGAGAGCCAGGCATGTTGGTGCACACCTATAATCTCAACCTGGGAGGCTGAGACAGGATGATCACAGGTTCAAGGACAGCCTCAACAATGTAGCAAGACTCTCAGCAGCCTAGCAAGACCCTATTTCAAAACAACAACAAAAAATTTTTTTAAAGGGTTAGGGTTGTAGCTTAAAGGTAGAATGTCCCTGGATTCAATCCCCAGTACCATAAAAATAAATAAATAAATAAATAAATAAATAAATAAATAAATAAATAAATGAAACTTTGGGGACATTCAACACCTAAACCATACCGCCATTTTACAGATGATATAATCAGGACATAAAGAAATTGATTTGTGTACAGTGCCATAGCTAGTAAGTGGTGGAGCCAGGATTTGAATTCAGGTAAATTTAATTTTGATGGCTAGGGTCCACATTGTTATGGCTTTGTGTTTCAAATAAGGCTTGTTATCTTCCCAGTCTTACCTCTAAATATAGAAGACCCATTCTCTTCTCTCTCCTATATAAGTTCTATCTTTCATTCAGTACCCATTCAAGTTTCTCTGCTCTAGAGGGCTGTCTTTTTTTTTCCAGCTCTTTCTCTGAATTCCTAAAGCAATGACCATTGGTGTCACTAATTTTAGCACAGAATTGCATACTCTTGGACATCTACCAAGGGAGAATATTTTTCTACTCCAATCAGATTACAAGCTCCTACAGGGTCATACTTTATGCTTCTTGGACACCTCCCCTCACCACTTTGCATGGGTAGGTGCCAAGTACATCCAGGATGGAGAGATAAAAGGATGCCTTAGAGCAATCTGGCTGCAATCTCAGAAACCCCATTGATCTCCATGATTGATCTGGCTGATCTTACTAAGTAGCCAGGTTCCTCTTCCCTACATCAAAAGATTAAATTAATAAAAGTGCAACTAACTGATTAAATGATATGTGGATAGAGTGCAAATAAATGTTTGGTTTGGGTAGCCAAATAGAATAAGAAAAGAGACATTTTGGAAAGGTACAGGTTGTACTCGCCTATATTCCTTCTGTTCACTTACCCAAGCTATTTTCATTCATTTGAAAGGAAAGTGTTTGGGAAAGGCTCATAAAAATGAACATATTTAGGAAAGGATCAAACATAGGAAATATAGAAGGTCAAAGGCTGCAATTTTGTTAGAGAAAGAAGAATGAAAGCAGTTGTTTAAAACTTGAAGAAAAGGGCAGTGTGCTTTATTTTCTAATTGGAGGAATCTATGAATACATTAGGCAATCACTTGACATAATTGATTTAGATCATGTGAATTCACTTGCACCGCAAGGGAGGGTAAATTAAATCAAATTGTTTGTGGCCCCTCCTAGTCTTCTGTTCATCACGCCGTTCTTGTTCCCTTTGTATTCCTCCATATTTTCATTTTCTTTTTTGTTTTGTAATCTCAAGAAGTATATGTTATTTATATTACTTATATGTAATGCATAAGTTTTTCCTTTTGATTGTAGAATTAGAGTTGACAATACTCCTGTAATAAAAAAACTTTGTGTTTCTTATTTATGAATCCCATTTTCATTTTCCATAAATCTGTTTGCACAAGAATAACATAGTCTGTGCATAAACCTAGTGCCATGGGAATTATATTCAAAACATGCTTGAACTGCTTGCTTTTACCTGAAGCAACATGAAATTGAATTACATTAGTATAGAGCAATTTGGTTGCATGTCAGCTGTGGCAAATAGCATGTAAGCTGAATATTTAGGGATTTTGCTCACCTTGGGTCACACAGTATTTGTTGTCCTGACAAATATCCCAAAGTGATACCAAAAAAACCACACTTTTTAAAAATCAAAGAACACAAGTGACTCAAAATAAATTGAAAATATTCTAAGTGGTTTAAATTCATGAATCTGGCTTGCCCATTACAGCTTCAAAATTTATGCAAATTTCTATCCACAAAGCAATTTTTATATTTGGTTTAATCAAAGAACTTAATAATGCAAGAGAAATCTGTTTACTGCAACCTCATCTGCTAAGTCAACTGAGGAACATTGAAAAGCCCCACGATCTCATAACTGGATTTGTACATGTCCAGCTAGCTACCTGATGTTGATGGATGTGTGAGTTAACTCTTAAACGGGCTAAATGAGCTGACCTTTTAGGTATGTAAATCTGCATTCCCATTACAAAAATAGTACTTACTTAAAGGGCTTTTCCATGACCAAGCCATAATTTAGAAATGTTGTTATATTGAAAATGTGGTCACAATGTCATTAAGGCAAGAATTTCTAAAGCCAGCTCAGTTTAATTGTCCACCCACTGGGAAAACGGATCATATGCTTCATCATTAATGCAGTGGGAATATCATATCCATAAAAGAAGTTAACGTCTTAAACTGTTGTTCAATATGCCATTACTAGGTACTTTGCTAAGTATGTTTTAGAAGGTTCATTTTGAAATAAAATGCTAATGCATCCCTAATCCCCAGGCCCAAAACATTTGCATGTCAACATGATGCCATGAGGGGAAGACTCTGTACCTGACCTCAGGTGACCAATCATAGTCCAACTGTAGGTGGACTAAAAATACTCAAGTTATTTTCCAGTTATGTGTATAAGGTGCATAGGAAACATAAATGAATTTTATGTGAAGCCTTGGGTCCCATCCCCAAGATTCCTCATCATGTTTATGCAAATTATCTAAAATTCAAAAAATCTGAAATCCAAAATGCTTCCCATCTCAAGCATTTGGGAGAAGGGATATTCAACCTGTTTACATGAGAAACACTTAGGCTTTTTTAAGTGAAAAGGGGAAAATATTTTTTAAGTTGGAGAAGAGATTTACTATGGATATGTGAAAGTAAGAAAAGACCCTTAGGATCCACTTTGTGTTACATTGCTCCTTTTCAAATCTAGCGACAATCTGAAAAGTTAGTTGGTTTGGAAATTCCAACATTCTTAAAATAGGATTAAGAGACTCTGTTTTAATAATCACTCCCCATCATCCTTGTGTTCTTTGTTGTTCAAGAGAATGAATAATTATAAAACATACGAGAAGGGATAAACATTCTTAATATATGAGAGCTCTTAGAAATTATTGGAAAATAAATATTTCGATACAAAATTTGAAAAATATATGATGATTCACAAAGGATAAAAATTTAGTCAAAAATAAAAGTGAAATATGTTCATACTCACAAGTTATTAAGAAAATTTAGATATTATATTGGCAAACATTGGCAAATGCTGAAACATGTATGTCCCAGTGTTACAATGCATGTGTGCTGGGTGTTTAAGTCAAAGCTGCTTTCGTATAAGATAATATGGTAAATGTATAAGACATCTTAACACTTTTCCCCCAATAATTCTGTTTTCTACAAAAAAGTACTAAATAAGGATTTTCCCTATATTTTTTCACTACAGTGAACTTAATTTTCAAGTGATTAAAGGATTAGTGAAATTATAAGATTTTAATCTAGTCATAATATACTTTGATGTAACCAGCAAGTCTTCCGGCTGGTGTGTGTGTGTGTGTGTGTGTGTGTGTTACTGGAGACTAAATCCAGAGACATTCTACCTCTGAACTACAACCCCACCCCTGTTTTATTTTTTATTTTGAAACAGAGTCTCACTAAGTTGTTGAGGGTCTTCCTAACTTTCTAAATTGCTGAGGCTATCCTTGAACCTGAGATCGACGTGTCTCGGCCTCCCAAGTACTGGGATTATAGGCATGCCCCACTATCTTCAGCTATTTAATGAAGTATGAAATGTTAATGATAACTATCAATTGATTAAAGCAGTATATACAATTATATTAGTGCATAAGCATATTTGTATGTATGTATGCATATTAAATAATGGGAAGAAATTTGGCAAAATGTTAAAATTGGTTTCCTCCTAGTAGAATTTGTGTGGATAATGTTATTATTTTTACATTCCTTCTTATTTCAAACCTTTAGCATAAATATGTATTATATTTACAATTAGAATAAAATCAATTAGCAGTATGAAAATTATTTTTGAATTGAATTTAAAAAGCTGGGCATGGTGGTAAACACCTATAATCCAGTACTTGGGAGGCCAGGTTCGAGGCCAGCCTCAGCAACTTAGCAAGACCCTGTTTCCAAATAAAAAATAAAATAGGGCTGGGGGTGTAGCTCAGAAGTAGAATACCCCTGGGTTCAATCCCCAGTAACACGCACGCACGCACACATGTACACATTGAATAAAAGAGCAGACTGTGGTAGAAAGAAATGAAGATGTTTGCCTATAAAAAGGAGGATAAGGGAGTGGCGTGTATGGGCGACTCTATATCATTAAGGATTATCACCTGGAAGAGGAGGATAAAACTATTTACATGGCAAAATGATGATATTTTCATTACTAGATTTCAAGACAATTCAGGGTACTCCTTGCCATGTAAAATGTACTAGTTAGGAGTGCATTCCACTGCAATGCGCAGAGAACCCGACCATAGTGTGTAATAAACATTTGTCTTATAGAACAAGAAGTCTGAAGAAGGCCTGTTCAGTGGCTCCAGAAAACCATCAGAGACCTAGTTTCCTTATCTTCTTTCTCTCTGCCATTCTTGACTTCCTAGCTTTTACCCTTACATTTGTTACTTCATAGTGTCCAGATGGCTGCCATCAGCAATTGTATCCATGTTCCAGGCAAAATAAATAAATAAAAGACAATAAAGTAGCAGCAGGCAAAAGGATGTGCCAACATTCTTCCCTTCATGGCGAAATCCAGTATTGTCTAAGAGCCTGCCCAGCAACCAGCAAGCCCCATTGTCCTCTGATTGAGCAGGACTGTCAGATCTCACATACCATGCAGCCAGAAGCAACTAGGGGGTGGGATAGTTGGTGGCATTGTGTCAGTCATCCTATAGTAGCCGCCATAGCCACCCATCCAGTTTATGAGTTTCTTGTCATTGCACATACACCTAAGTGTGCAGAGAGCCTTCTGCAGTGGGCAGAATTTCTGCGTTCCTTTACATCTTAGTCCTCAGGGACTGTTATTCCATACCTATTTTGATAGAATTGTAGAATCAGTAGAAAAGTGGTAAGAGAGCAATATCCTGATTCTCTAGCCATAGTCAAAGTGAAGCTTGACCAAAGACGTTTATGCTGGGGCAGAAGTCAGAGTTGCTTGGGAAAATCTAGTGAAGGAACAAGATGTAGGAAGAAGACACCCAGATAGAGCAATGACAAATTATTAGTTTTCTTTCTTCCTAATTATTCTAAAGTGTGGTTTTAAATTTTATATTTTTATGTCCTGAACTGTTGAAATAATTGTTCTCGTTGAAGTGGCAAAGATTGTTTTTCTTAATTAGTCACTGTAGGCACAGGTACTAGAGCCTACATGCTTTACAAAAACCTATCAAATTATGAGCTATAAACACAAATATTGACTCTATTGTATAAAAATAAATCCCCAAATTTAAAGTTTATGGAAATTTATTCATGAAATGAGATTCATGCCAATTTTATTAACTTATACTGAAAATTTATTTTAAAATATCATTACATTTGCAAACAGTTTATATTTGGGAATTTTTTTTCCTATAAAGATTACATTTCAAATCCAGCCAGGCATGGTGGCACACACCTGGAAGACCAGTACTTGGCAGGCTGAGGCAGGAGGATCGCAGGTTCCAAGCCAGCCTCAGCAACTTCGTGGGACTGTTGGCAACTTAGCAAGACCCTGTTTCAAAATAAAAAGTAAAAAAGGCTGGGAGGGGTAGGTATAGCTCAGAGATAGAGTGCCGCTGGGTTCAATCCCCGATACCAAAAAAAATCCAAAAAATCCTCCAACCTATCCAACCTATAATTTTTTTTTTTTTTTTTTTTTTTTGCGGTACCGGGGATTGAACGCAGGGGCATTCTACCTCCCCGCTACGCCCCCGGCCCTATTTTTTATACTTTATTTTGAAACCAGGTCTCAAGAAATTGCGGAGGGCCTCACTAAGGAGAGAGAGAGAGAGAGAGAGAGAGAGAGAGAGAGAGGAGAGAGAGAGCGTGCGCTGAGGCTGGCTGCGAACCGGGATCCTCCAGTCTCTGCCTCCCAAAGTACTGGGATTACAAGCGTGCGCCACCACGCCCAGCTCCAACCTATAATTAACTCATAGCCAAATAATTTTAAATGAATTTTTAAATGAAATCTCTCAAATTTTTATAGCAAAATTATATTTAGTGTAAGAGTTGGGTTAGAGAGGGAAGGGGAGGGAAGGAGGCGGAAACAT
>PVJS01010095.1:0-48814 GCA_004027185.1 Glis glis | reverse complement strand
TGGTGGCGCACGCTTGTAATCCCAGTACTTTGGGAGGCGGAGACTGGTGGATCCAGGTTCGCGGCCAGCCTCAGCTCTCTCCCTGTCTCTCTCTCTCTCTCTCTCTCTCTCTCTCTCTCTCCTTAGTAAGGCCCTCCGCAACTTCATGAGACCCGGTTTCAAAATAAAGTATAAAAAATAGGGCCGGGGGCGTAGCGCGGAGGTAGAACGCCCCTTCGTTCAATCCCTGGTACCGCAAAAAAAAAAAATGTACACTTAAGCTGGGCACAGTGGCCCACACTTGTAATCCCAGTACTTGGGAAACTGAGACAGGAGAATCGCAGATTTGCAGCCAGCCTCAACTACTTAATGAGGCCCTCCGCAACTTAGTGAGACCCTATTTCAAAATAAAGAATAGCCGGGCGTGGTGGCGCACGCTTGTAATCCCAGTACTTTGGGAGGCGGAGACCGGAGGATCCGGGTTCGTGGCCAGCCTCAGCTCGCGTGCGCTCTCTCTCTCTCTCTCTCCATCTCTCTCTCCCTGTCTCTCTCTCTCTCTCTCTCTCACTCTCACTCTCTCTCTACCTAGTGAGACCCGGTTTCAAAATAAAGTATTAAAAAATAGGGCTGGGGGGGTGTAGCGCGGAGGTAGAACACCCCTGGGTTCAATCCCCAGTACCGCAAAAAAAAAAAAAAAAGAATAAAAAAATAGGGCTGGGGGTGTAGCTTGGGGGTAGAATGCCCCTGGGTTCAATCCCTAGTTCTAAAAAAAAAAGTACAGTTATTATCCATCAAGTATACCTCGCTAAAGTTGTAAAAAGCTAATAAACAAGAAGACTTGACAAGCTGACTATAGAATGATAAAGAAAAGCAAAGCACCAAATGTGGACCTGACAGAGGAGGGGAGTCTTGCCCTAACACACATAGAAACTTGTTATATAACTATTGTAATGAAGAACATGGTATTGACACAGGAAGAGACACACAGCCAGTGGAACAGACGAGAGAACCCAGAGACAGACCCACACATGAGTGGCACTCGGTCAACAACAGAGGTGGTTTCTAAGTCAACAGGGAAAGGACGGGCGTCTCAGTAAATGACGCAGAGACAACTGGGTATCCATATGGAGAAGAACAAAATTAGATATTTACCTCATGCCACTCACAGAAATAAAATTCAGGTGGAATAGTCACCTAAAAGTTCCCACAGCAAAACTTTAAAACTTTTAGAAGAAAAGTATAGATGTAGCTTTAGGTGTTTCATGTACGTAAGAAATTTTGAAGAATTAATGGGAAATGTAAGCTATAAAAGAAAAAATCATTAATTTAGTTGCCTTAAAATTATAATCCATACAACAAAAACATCATCTGTTAAATGAAAAGCCAAGTAACAGAGGGGAAATTATTTACAACTGGACAAAAGATTTCTACCCATATTATTTTTTTAAAAACCCTCAGAATTAATAAAAAGCATTTAAGCCCAATATGAAAATAGACAAGTAATAAAAACAGGTCATTCACAAAAGAGAACACCCCAAATTCTATATATTTGTGAAAAGAGTCTCAACTTTACCAGTAATCAGTGATATGTAAGTTAGAAAATCAAAGAATATTTATACCCATCATACTGAAAAATTGTAAGTTTGACAGTACTAGACATTAGCAAGGAATCGAAAAAAGGTGAACTCATTCACCCCTAGTTGGAATGTAACTGGTAAGATCATTTTGAAATTAATTTGGCAATATTTAGTAAAACTAAAGATGCACATAGCTATTCTTCTGCTAGATACATATTCTAAAGAAACACAATTATCTGGGTGCAGTGGTGTATGCCTGTAATTTCAGTACTTACAAGGCTGAGACAAGAGGATCACAGGTTCGAGACCAGCCTCAGCAATTTAGTGAGCCTCTCAGCAACCTAGTGAGACCCAGGTTTCAAAATAAGAAATGAAAAAGGGCTAGGGATGTAGCTTGGAGGTAGAGTGCCCCTGGGTTCAATCCCCAGTACTCCCACCTATGCACACACAAACACAACTACATTGAGACAAAAAAAAATTATCTCAGCAATTTTTAAATAAAATTATCTTAAATGTTCATCAAAAATGGATAAATAAATTGGGTACAAACTACATCCCAAATATATAATGTTAAGAAGAGATTATAGATGGGTATGGTGGCTCACGCTTATAATCCCAGTACTTGGGAGGCTGAGACAGGAGGATCGCAGGTTTAAGGCCAGCTTCAAAGCCACTTAGTGAGGCCCTCCGTAACTTGGTGAGACCCTATTTTGAAATAAAAAATAAAATAGAGCTGGGGGTGTAGATCAGAGGTAGAATGCTCCTGGGTTCAATCACCAGCACCACACACAAAGAAGAGATTAAGTCTAAACCAGGGATCAGCAAACTGCAGCCCGTGTACAAAAGCCAGCCTACTGCCAGATTTTGCATGACCACAGGCTAAGAATAGGGTTTTGTATTGTTTTATTTTGCTTTGTTTGGGGGATAAGAATGTATTTTATAAAGGAGCACTAGGCCTCCCATGGCCTCTGAGCATCCTTTGGTCCACATCACACTGACTCTTATTGGGGCCCCATGGTTCCTCCAAGTGTTTAACACTGGCACAGTTGTTTTGTAGACAGCCCAGACTGCCACTATCTCTATTCTAAGCTCCCACCAGCGTTTCGGTCCTACCCTCATGGGAGATGAGTTATGTCCCAACACAGTTCTCTCTCCTCTGCTCTGCCGAGGCAGCCAGCCAGCCACAGTCTCTCACCTTCCATACCTTTGCAGGCACAAGCGCAGCACCAGTCTGTGATATCTGTGATATCTGTTAAACCTCACCCCAGATGCTTGGCTTGTTGTGAGGGGCAGGGCGGATGGGCAGCTGGAGGAAAGGCAGGGTCTGCCTCAAGGGAGCTGCCACCACAGTGAGGCAGCAGGGCATCCCCAGAGACCTCTGCAAGACCCGAGAGGAGAGGGCAGCTTTCAACACCTGCCAAGGAGCCAGGTGCAGTGGCCCACGTCTGTAATCCCAGCACTTGGGAGGCTGAAACAGGAGGATTGCAAGTTTGAGGCCAGCCTCAGCAACTTAGCAAGATCCTGTTTCTAGGCAAGCACTCTAAAACTGAGCTATATCCCCAGCTCAAGAGACCCTGCTTCTAAATTAAAAATAAATAAAAATGGCTTAGGGGTATATCTTGGAAGTAGAATGCCCCTGGGTTCAATTCCCAGTACATATATATATATATATATATATATATATATATATTTATATATATAATTTATATATATAATATATATTGTATATATAGGTCCAAATATATTATATATTATATATACTATAATATATTATATATACTATATACTATATACTATATACTATATAATATATTATATATTATATATTACCTGCCAAGGCCAACAAATACCAACACTGCAATGGAGTAAGACCTTTCTTGCCTCTTACCTCTCTGCCCCAGAGGATGGGAGGCAGCCTGGTGAGGGAGGGGAGGAGAAGAAGACACAGGTGGGGAAGCAGAGAATGCACTCATCACCATTGCCCTGCCCCCACTGCAAGCTCCTGGCCTGAAGACACGAGGGCAGGGAGAGAAGCTTTAAGAACCTAATAAATCTGGAGATTTGACCAAGTAGACAGTAAGTAACTGATGTCCCAGGAGAGAGAGGGGATAACTACAGGACCAAAGGTGTGGAATAGACAGGAGATGGAATCCGAGCAATGAGTAAGAGGAGGGACCTGCCTCGACAGGGGCGGGACTGTTCGTCCATGGTAGTGAAGGAGCGTGGGTGTGCATGGGCTGGGGATGTGTAGCTGACTTCAGGCAGTGCTAAGGCTCTTTAGAGTTCTGGTTTTCCTCTGGCCTTGTTTGCTTGCTTGGGAATAGACTGAGCTGTACCTAAGGGTCGGGGTTTCCTGAGCAAGTACATTGGAGCAAGACAAGGACTGTGTGCAAGGGGTGATTATCCTGAAGGGCCATAGAATCCACCCTGGTTAGGGAGGAAGTAAAAGTAGGAGAGGAGGAGGGGCTCAAATGTCAGGGTCCATGTAGCAAAGGTCCTGAGGAGGACGAAGAATTATGGGAATGATTCTGACTTGTAGGCTGCCATCGTAGACAAGCCTAAAATGGAAGAGACCTGTCAACTGTCAACACCATTCGCTGCCACTTCCCCACCCTTTAAGCTCCGTTTCTGATTACCTGTTTGTGCTGACCCTGCTGTCGCTGGTGACTTCATACTTCATATGCTGGCGACCGTGCGTACTTCAGTAAACTGCTGGAGCTACAAACCTTACCCCAGTTCTTGGCTCTGCAACACCACTAATAGGATCCCACCCCACACCAGCCTTCATTCCCTGTGGCCTTTTGCCCTATAGAACATCGCTTCCTGACCTGTGTACTTTTAGTAATGCTCAGCACGTTTTCAGAAGCTTAGAGGCCAGGGGTGGCTCTTTTAGCCTCCTTCAACCACAGTTGGATACAAATGTTATCTCTGTCCTGTAAGAATGTTTCCCATGAGAGAGTTTTGGAGACAAGAAGTATCCCAACTCCTTCAGGTAGTATTGCGGTTGCTCCGCGGTAGCTCCGGCGGACGATCTACTCTGTGATTTCTGCCACAGAAGGTCGCTGCACCAAGCAGCTTCCTGACAACACAGTCTATGGTCCCCAGCCACAGATGGTCGCTGCACCAAGCAGCTTCCTGACAAATCTGTATATGGTCACCAGCCACAGACGGTCACTGCATTAAACAGCTTCCTGACAAATACTCTGTCTATGGTCACTAGCCACAGACAGTCGCTGCCCAGACAGCTTCCTAAAGTCTGTGGATCCTCCCACAGACGGTCACTGCGTCAAGCAGCTTCCTAACAATGGTCTTCTCGCACGAATCAACATGAAGTCTGATATGGTAATTTGAAAAATAGTTATATTTAATAATCCGGGGGGTCGGGGAGGAGATAGAGATGGCAAATTCTCCCGGTGCTCTGTAGCCAGCACCTTATTTTTATAGACACTTTAGACAGGCATCATAAAAGTTAGTCAAACCCAGGAATTAGCAATTATCACAGGTTGCAGTAAAAGTTAGTCAAACAGAGATCAGCAATTATTTTAGGTTTCGGTAAGGATTAATCAAACAGGGATCAGCAATTATGTGACAAGCCTAGGGGAAGGAAGGATTGACCATTAGCACCTTGAAGATTACACCAGGTCCCTTGGAATGTGCCCGTTTGCGGACAGATCCCACCCAGCCAAATACCATGTATCCAAACTGGGCTGGTCCAAGATGATAATCTCAATGTGCCTCTAGAACAGTCCTCAGCTCTCGACAAGGTAGGGTCCAGGAAATTGGGGAAAATTTTATAGCCACAGACCCCCTAGCATCGTCCAGCTAAAATGTCAAAGAGAGTGGGGCGTAGTGGTGCACACCTGTAATACCAGTATTTGGGAGGCTGAGACAGGAGGATCGCAGGTTTGAGGCCAGCCTCAGTAACTTAGGCCCTCAGCAACTTAGTGAGACCCTGTTTCCAAATAAAAAATAAAATAGGGCTGGGGTTAGAGTTCAGAGGTAGAATGCCCCTGGTTTCAATCCCTAGTACCACAAATAAATTAATTAAATTAAATGTTAAAGAGCCTGGAGACTGAAACTCAGATAATGCCAAGAACTTTTCTTAGAGCACAAGGGTCTCAATGGGAAAAAGCTAGAAATTGTCAAAACTGAACTATACACAGTTAGGAGCTGCCCAACAAGGAACCTGCGGGCCTGTGTGTCCAACTGTTCTGGTTAGGTACACGTGGTTGATAGAAGAATCAAACAACAACAAATACCTGGTGTTTTCTCACCTCTGTTCGAGCCTGAGCAGGTGCCTATTGTTCCTTCTGAAGACAGACTCTCCTTAGAGACGCGGAGCCCTCTCTACACCTCCCTGGTGGTGTGGCCCTGGCATCTACCGGGAGTGGTTTAACACAGACACGTTAATTCTTTGACTCTCAGTGAAAGCGGGACTGTGGCAGCAGAGCCCAGGAGCCAGCCCATCCTGGCTCCCAAGAACCGAGTGTTAAATTTTCCAGAACTTTGTGAGCAGATTGTTAAAGCACACATCATTTGAAATTAAATTATATAAATTTACCATTATGTCACAGTAACAACAAAGGTAATAAATACTCAAAATTGAACACTTGAAACTGGATGCAGTGGCGCACACCTATTATCCCAGGGCTTGGGAGGCTGAGATAGGAGGATTGCAGGTTCAAAACCAGCCTCAGCAACTTAGTGAGTCTCTTTATTAAAATAAAAATTAAAAAGGGCTGGGGGTAAAATGCCCTAGGTTCCATTCAGAGTACCAAAAATAAACAAACAAGCTAGCAAAGAAAAACTCAACACTTGCTAATGATTTTAGCATACTTCATTAGTATCTATGCTCTTGGGTTACGTGCCCCTATTGAAATATCATTAAGTAGAGTGCTACTACGCATCTCTTTCTAACTTGGGGTCAGTGATTTCATCTTGGAAATCAAGCAACATTATAAATCAGCACCCACCCCCTGCTGCCCAGAGCACTGGTTGCTCAACATTTCCCGGCTCACTGAGGGACTCCAGGGTCCTGAGGGAGATTCACCATTTTCTTTGCCCTGAGCTGTGCATAGTCTCTCCTCTGTGCAAGGGGAGGGTGGCACTGCGTTCACTTACTTGAGGGGCACCTTGGCCAGCTGGTCTCCCTCCGACAGCAGTGCTAAGGAGCTGGCTGAGGAAATATTTTCCCAACTCTGCCTGGCTTCCTTTTCAACAGGAACAAAACCAGTTCTGAGAAACATAGCCGGTCAGAAAGTAAATAGGGCAGCTGTGATGTGAGTTCCAGCTGAAATAAAGAACACTTATGAGTCTGGTTTGTATAAAGAGAAAGCTTATAGATTCAGACTTCCTCTTTCCTGCCGCCCAGTCTTTCTCCTGCAGCAAGACCTGGTCTGTTTGCATGGCCCGCCCTGGTTCCCCAGGGGAGCAATCAGCACCTGGTTGCTCCTTGGCTCCAATACTGGAGTGACTTGCTGCTTTCTGGACTTGCTTCCAATAGCAGAGCTACTTCTGTGTTCCTGGTGCACATCTCCTAGCATCAGAGTGCCGCGCCCGCGCAGCCTGGACCGAGTCTCTGCGGAGGGTGTCGGGATTGATCACACAGGGACACAAGCTTGAGGTTGAAGGCTCACAGTTAATACTGCCGCCAGACTTTATTTAGCCCAGTCCTTATATACCTTCCTAGAGCATCAGAAAAAGATACAAGGTCCTTTCACCATACAATGTTAACATTTGTCTGGGCAAACAGAATGTTCCCAGACAACCTTTTCCCCCCTTCCCGGGTCAAGTCTCTCCTCTGAGAACATTTAGCTGTTGTGAAAAACACAGCACACTTATCAGCAGATCTCAACCTGCACCTTTGGTTGAACTTGTACCTCTCAGGGCTATATTTACAACTCTAAACCAAGGAAATAGCTCGCGACATCAGAGGACTCGTTTAAGGGTCTCCTGTTCAGAGTTGGAAGGACCCCATTCCTGATTCCATTCGAAGCTAGGTCTTTTCACTTGAGGCCCAAAAACAGAAGGAGGAGATGGGGAACCTAACAGGTTTAGGAATTCAGCTAGATTTCTGACCCTTCCTGAAAGTATGTGATTCTTTTTCCTACCCCCAAATTTAATTCTCCATAGAGATGCACGGTGCACATTCACTCTGTGTTAGTATATGCCGGGACTCTGCACAAAGGCTCTATTTACCAGGTTCTGTTTGTTCATATGTATGTGTTAGGGTGTGGTCTATTGTGAACCTAGATGCTTGCAGCTGTGTGTGTGTAGGTGGGCATCTGTGAGTGCCACTTTGAAGATGCACATGTGTTTGAACGCATGTGAAATTATATATGTGTATAGCTGTGTGTCCCTCTGCCTGTGCCTTTGTCTATGGAGATGTGATTGTGCGTGTGCAGCAGAGTCTCGTGGCTTTCACAAGCCTGTTCAAAATCCTTGGAGAATGTCATCATCTTCTAAAAATAGAGGAAGTGCAATACTTTGAAGAAATGATTTTAAAACAAAACAAAATACGCCCAAACATATTTCTTTTTTGAGATCCGTTATGTTCCTCCCAACCTTTGTGTGTAATGGAAAAACACCAAATGTATACAGTTTTCTTTTATGATAAGGATTGTTGACTATATCTGGGGACAGGATTTCATCACATGGTTGAAGCTAAGAGTACTTTGGAGGGAAGGTTGTCAGGGGAGGCCGAGGTGGCCCCAGAAAGGGCGGGTTGGATATATCCAGCCTGCCTCGATTCTCTCCAGCTGCTGCCATCACCTCTAAAACATCTTGGCCTGCTTCCCACCGTTCGAAGGAAGGAACTTGTCACTAGCTGTGGCTCCATGCGTACACAGGAGAGGGGCCATGCCCTTCTTACTTTTGAGGACAGGAAGACACAAAGCAGATGTGAGATTTTGTTGTAGCACAATGAGATTAGAACCAGGGAAAAATGTCTCCTTCTGTATGGGCCGTGAGATGTGATAAAGGCTTTCTGAAGTGTGTGTTAAATCTCTCCCAGGGGATTCTAAGAAGAGATTCATAGCTGAGTTGAATTAGAATTAGAACTGTGGAGAGCTGCACGTGGTGGCGCACTCCTGTAATCCCAGCTACTCTGGAGGCTGAGGCAGGAGGATCATCAAGTTCGAGGTCAGCCTGGACAATGTATGGAGACCCTGTCTCAAAATAAAATAAAAAGGACTGGGGATATAGATCAGTGGTAGATTGCCTGCTTAGCATGTGTGAGACTCTGAGTTCAATCCCCAAAACAGCAAAAAAAAAAAAAAAAAAAAGAATTAGGGTCACAGAAATGCATATGATCAACAAAATAACCTCTAGAAGTTTTTGTTTGTTTGCTTTTTGGTACTGGGGATGGAACCCAGGGGCATTATACCTCTAAGCTAAACCCCCAGCCCTTTTTATTTTGAAACAGAGCTAAGTTGCTGAGACTGGCCTTGAACCTGCAATCTTCCTATCTCAGCCTCCCAAGTACTGGGATTACAGGCATGCATTACTATGCCTGGCAGATTGAACCCAGGGGCATTCTATGTCTGAGCTACAGCCCCAGTCCTATTTTATTTTTTATTTGGAAACAGGGTCTCACTAAGTTGTTGAGGGCTTCACTAAGTTGCTGAGGCTGGCCTCGAACCTTCGATCTGACTGTCTCAGCCACCCAAGTACTGGGATTTGGCTGGAAGTTTTGAGAATACAATAACCTGTTTGTATTGGGCATAGATCAAAGGCTTTGTGTGTACCCACTCATTTGATTTCCACCACAGCCATGTAAAAGTAATTAATACTCTTACTTCCCAGATGGGGAAAATAAGACACAGACAGGTGAGGACACTTGTTCAAGGTTGAACAGCTGGTAAATGACAGATGGGTCCAGGAGTCACACCTAGATGGTCCAACTCCAGAGTCCCTGCTCTTAGCCAGTAGGCTGTCCTAGTCCTGCCAGCTCAGCTCCAGGGCTCTCGGCCTCACTTCAGAGAAGTCGGTGTCTCTTCTTACTGCTCATGTAAGAGGTCATGGCTGAAATGGGCAGCAAGTGTTCCCAACTACCAGGAGTACTGTCACATTGCGTGTTTGTTCCATTAAAAGCCAAAGTTGGAAGTTAACCTTCAAGTCACCTGTCCTCATAGGTGTGGGTTAGGAAATTTCTAACAGAAGAGAAACCAGCATTTACTGAGCTCCATACCAATGGCTAAGCTCCTCAGGTCACAGTCACCAGCAGCTCTCAATCACGACACCTTACACGCTGAGTACTCCTCTGTTCTGGTGTTTTCTATAGGGTTTTAAGTGTATCTTAAGTAAAAAGTTTGCCCTGCCCACGGCCCCTCTAACTTTGTGATTCTGTCTCCTTGGATACTGTTGAGTGGCCATTGGCAGTGGCAGCCAATTCACAGCCTGGCCAGCCCTGGCTCAGCAGATTCACCGAGATGCTCAGGTGCTTGGGAAGACGAGGAGGTAGTTAACAGTGGATGGGGAGGTAGAAACATCATGACATATAGAGAAGAAAAAAACCAAGAAAAAGACCATGATGGTCACATGCAAGATAAAGTTATCCAGTATCAGAAACTGGGAATGAACAAAGGTCATAAGGAAAAGAAGACAGAGAGAGAGAGAGAGAGAGAGAGAGAGAGAGAGAAACTGAAGACACCATGACAGAGAGAGATGGAAGAAGTGTGGCTGGATCCCAGTATCCTCCTGGCTTAAGTTCAACTCAAAGCCACTTAAGTGAACTCCTTGCAACCTAAAGGCCTACTTAGAATACCAATATTTCTAATTATTTACACCTTTTAAATATTATGTTAAAATGCATATAGAATCAAGGTTATCCCATAATAAATCTTGTGTTGCTTTGTGTCCCCAAAAGCCCCCTGGGGTGGAGGAAAATTTAGTGATGGTAGGAAAATTCTGCATCACAAGAGGCCTATCCTATCTGTACCCGTAGCAGGTAACCACATCTCATATACATAAATAGTCGTAACAAATAAAGATCATCATAGTACTTCACTTCTCTGAAAAATTGTTGAAGATATACAAATTTAGTGCCATGCATGTGAAGCCCTCTATCACATGTGTGGCAACGGGAAAATGGATGTGAATGGCAGGCATAGACGATCTGATTTAATCCTCACATCTCTCCAAGGTGGATGGTCTTATTGCCATTTCAGATACTCAAACTGAGACTCAAAATGTTAAGTTCCTTACCCAAGATCATGCAGCCAGAACACGTCAGAGGCAAGCTACAAACTTAGATCTTGATTTTGTATAAGAGCAGTTTGATGGATTAGAGAGTTTGAAGGCATCTGTGACAAAACTACTAGATCCCGCACAAAACATAATAGTCATCCCAATGCCAGGCTCGTAGTAAATAACTCAACAAAACCCAAAAGGCTCAAAAAGCCATTTGAACTAAAACCAGTGCTGTGAATGGTAAGCATAGATAAAAGATGAGGGCTACTCAGAGGACAAATGCTGATAGATTACCCCTGGGAGACTAAGCCTTAGGCCATCAGCAGAGTGGAGGAGCAGAACCCAAGACTTTGAGGGTAAGCCAAGCACTCTGGTCAGAAGTAACTCTAACTTGTAGTAGAAGCAAATGCAAATTGTCGCCAAGGAAAGTGTCTTCGTTTTAGCTCTCTAGGATTTTCAAAGATTGAAATCAACCACCCAGGCATGGTGGCATGCACCTGTAATCCCAGCACTTGGGAGGTTGAGACAGGAGAATTGCAGGTTCAAGGCTAGCTTCTATAATTTAGAGAGGCCCTCAGCTACTTAATGAGACCTTGTTTCAAAATAAAAAATAAAAGGGGCTGGAGGTATAGCTAGGAGATAGACTGTTCCTGGTTTCAATCCCCAGTACAAAATAAATACATAAATAAAATCAACCAAAAATGAGCTTAGAACACAAGATCAACAAACACATAAAAAAATAAACCACCATGATAAATTTAGTCTTCACCAGCCTGCAAGGGCTTTAGGTATTGAAATAAACAGGTGCAGAATATAAATGCATGTTGTATCAAATGTTTAAATAAATTTTAAAACTGGAATGACAAATGTGAGCACAGAAATGACCAGGCATATTTGAGAAGAAAAAAATAGAAATTTCCTAGGTGAGAGAAATATAGTTGAATTTCAAAACACGATAGTTTAAGTGGGATATTAGACTTAGCTGAAAAGAAAATTAGTAAACTAGAAAAGAAATATGAGGAAATTATTAAGAATATCAGATTCGGTATAAAATGCATTAATCAATGATAGAGGATAGAATGAAAACATTGAATAAATATCTCATCAGAATCCAAAAGAAGAGAAGGGAGTGAATAGAGGAGAGACAACATTTAAAGAGAATTTTCCAACCTGAGAAGAGACATTAATTTGAAAATAGAGGACACAACATATAGCAAGCAGAAAAAACAAAAAGCAATGCATACCTAGACACATTTCAAAGTGAAGAATAATTGAGTCAAAGAGATCTTATAATCAGCAAGCGAAAAAAAAGAAATAACCCACAAAGTCATGACGTGTAGACTCATTGTAGACTCTCCAGTAGCAACAATGGAAGCTGGCAGTAGAATCATATTGAGAGAAAGGGAGTAGAATATTGAGAAAAAAACACTCTTACCCTAGAATCGAAATTTTATTCTTCCTAAAAGAGGGTGAGATGAAGATATATTCACAACTCCAGAGTTTTTCCCTCTATATTATACTGCTGCTGCCATTTCTCAATAATGGTAGATCTGACATTGTATTGCAATAATTCCTTTCCAGAGCTGTGTAAGGTGGTACACACCTGTAATTAGCACACACACACACCAGTACTTGGGAGGCTGAGACTATAGGATCACCAATTCAAGGCTAGTACATACTAACTTAGACCCTTTTTCTCAGACCCCTGTAACTTAGTCCCTATTTAAAAATAAAAAGAGCTGGGTGTGGGGGCACATGCTTGCAATCCCAGTACTTGGGAGGCTGAGACAGGAGGATCACAGGTTTGTGGCCAGCCTCAACTACTTATTGAGGCCCTCCACAACTTAGTGAGGGCGTATTTCAAAATAAAAAATAAATTGGGCTGGGGGTGTAGCTTGGAAGTAGACTACCCCTGAGTTCAACTTCCAGAACCAAATAAATAAATAAACGAAAAGTAAAAAAAAAAAATAGGTCTGGCGTGTAGCTCAGAGGTAGAACCCCCCGCCATGGGTTCAATTCCCCATGGGGGGAAAATGACACTGTATTACAATAATTCCTTCCCAGGAAATTCCTTTGTGGGTGTGTTGGGGAGGGGGAAGGTTACTGGGGATTGAACCCAGAAGTATTCTACTTCCGAACTACAGCCCCCAGCCCATTTTTATTTTGAAACAGGATCTTGCTAGGTTGCTGAGAGTCTTGCTAAATTGCTGAGACTGGTCTTGACCCTGCAGTCCTCCTGTCTCAGCCTCCCAAGTACTGGGATTTCAGGCATACACCATGAGGCCCAGCAGGAAATTCTTCTCGATTCTTCTGTCTCTTCCTGCCTCAACTATTGCTTCCAAGGTGAGAACATTTCTGTAAAGAAAACATGCCATTTGCATTGGCTTGTACTTGAAGGTACTTCAGAGCCTAAGCCCTTGGAAGCTGTCCCTCGTGAAAGGCCCCCAAGAGGCCAAAATATCACCTCTGTTCCCTAGTGGCATCTGCAGCCCAGAGTGGAGGGAGGTGGGAGCCAGCTCAGAGCACACCATGAAGGCCCTGGACCCTTTCTGGAAACTTTTCATGGTCCCTCAGAGGCCACAGCTCTGTAAATGCTGTGCCTTTAAATGTCGTGCTAGCAGAACCTGCAGGCACAGCACTAATAAACTTTGTTCCCTTCAGGCCTGGGGGCTGGCTTGGTTTTGCCTTCATTTTTCCCAAGGTTAGAAATTACTTTGTAGTTCACTTGGCTCCATTTCCCTTCAGATCAGCACGAAGATTGCTTTTAACGAAAGGTTTTTCTCTCCCTTGAAATGCACCAAACTCTCAGCGAAGACTCTGGGCCTTAGATCACAAATTCCCCCTCCTTTCCTTCCCCTGGGAACCAGCCCTGAAGGCTTATTGATTTGCTTAACATTTGTTAGTACAAATATGAAAGGCAGCTGCCTCTCTGCGCTAAAGTTTGCATCTGTCTGTGCTCTTTCTCTCTGGGGGATGGCATTTCTTGAAGGTCTTCCCTGACTCTCCTGCACGAAGGTGCCAAGGTTTTCCTGTTGGCAAAACATAGGAGAAAACATGGATCCAAGTAGAGGTTGTAAAGAGGAAGGAGATAAGTCAGGATTCTTGACACTCTGGAGACCTGAGAAGCCAGTAGAAGGTCAATGTGGTCCCTCCCCATCTGCACCTCAGCCTTCCTCGCTGTCTCTAGCCCTCTCCCCTCTTCCTCTTGGGCCCACCCGTGTCTCTCTTCTGCCTCCATCCTAGTATCCCTGGGTCCTCCTTTTCTTTTCCCTGGACCCCTGGGCAGGAAAGGACTTTCCTTCTGGGGCTTAAGATGATGCTTCAAACTTTCTTGAGGTCTCTCAGGTTTGGGCCCCTGCAAGCCCTACTTTACTCCTTGTATTAGTTAAGATAATATTAACCACCAGGCGTGGTGGCACATGCCTGTAAACCCAGTACTTAGGAGGCTGAGACAGGAGGATCACAGGTTTAAGGCCAATCTCAGCAACTTAGCTAGACCCTGTTTCAAAATTTAAAAATAAAATGAAAAATCCTGAGGGTGTAACCTGGAGGTAGAATGCCCCTGGATTTTACACACACACACACACACACACACACACACACACACACACACACGCGCGCATGCACGCACACACACACACAAACATTAGCTGTTATAACAAGCCTAAAAGTATGTAATGCTCGAATATGATAGAAACTTATGTCTTGCTCACACGAGGTCTAAGATGGATCTTCTTGGCTGGCAAGCATCTCTCTTCCAAGCAGTGGTTGGTATTAGGATTCTTCCTACTCTATGTCTCCACCATCTTCACCACTGGGCTCCCAAGGTGGGAGGGGGAACCCCAAAGCACCAGGGGTGGGAGGTTTTTATGGGCGGGTCTAGAAGTGCCACTTAGCATCTCACACCCCATTGGCTGAAGCCCAGTCGTAGGAACACAAGGGAGTAAAAGGGAAGCTGGGAAGTGTAGGGTAGCTGTGTGCCCAGGAAGAGAAGGAACCAGTCTCTGCCCACCCGCCCCTCTCTCACTTTTCTATCGTGTCTGCAGCAGCATCACCAGTGACCCATTGTGGCTGGTTCTACTGGACAGGGATGATCACTGGGTGCCACTCCATGTCAACTTCAAGTACATGGTCGTGGCTCCTTCAGGCACTCACAAGAAGCCTTCTGGGGTCTCACTGGGTCTTGAGTGTCAGGACTGACAGGAGCAGTGGGACATAGTGGCAATGGCATCATTTTTTGGTCACCGTGCTCCACAGCACAATTTAGGTCTCTTTCCCTGGTGGCTGTGTGGCCTCGGTGGCTGGTGCCATCAGCCTAGAGGTGCATTACCTTTATATCACTTCCTTCCAGCCACCCCAGGATGCTGCTGCCCCTTCCTATTTCACAGCATCAAGCCCTCTGGGCCCAGCCTCTGCATTCCTACTTCACCTCAGTAGATTTGCAGAGCAGAGCTGCATTGCACGAGGTTAATTAGGGAGAAGGAACAGATCACAAAAGGCCTTCCAGCCCTGTGGCCCGGCAACACGGAGCAGTGGCGTGGGTGGCAGGACGCAGCTGGGACATAGGAAGTGGCCTGCTAGGGTGAACAGGAGAGCAATGGGACTGTGGGAGGGCTAAGGAGAAGCAGAGCAGCCAGAAGTCCTGAGCCCTGAGAACAGAAGCGGGGATGAAGTGGGGCTCATCAAGGGGGCGAAGACATCTCTATGTATGTAGGGGGGTGCAGTTCTCTGCACCCTGCCACCCCCAGGTGCACTATGACTTAGAGCGGCAAGCTGGGGTGATGGTGTGAGCTTGTGCCTTACTCACACACCTGTGGAGATCTTCGTTTGCATTGACCCCTTCTCCGTTACAGCAAATCACCCCCTCCCTGGAGATGCAAGTGCATCCCAGTCCCTTCCCCAGCTGCGCTTCTCCATAGTAACAACGTGCTCAGGTGAATCCAGCCCTGAAGGAGGGACCAATTGGGCAAGAACTCCGAGTCCTTAAGCCTGGAAGGGGAAACAAGAGGCCTTGGCAAAGCCAGTCCTTGGTGCTCATCAGAGAGTGCTAGGGATTGAACCCAGGGGCATTCTACCTCTGAGCCACAACCCCAGCCCTTTTCATTTTTTCTTTTCAAACAGTCTTGCCAAGTTACCGAAGGCCTCAAAGTCTTGCTAAATTGCTAAGGCTGGTCTCAAACCTGCGATCCTCCTGTCTTAGCCTCCCAAGTACTGGGATTACAGGTGTGCACCACCATGCCCGGCTTGAAGAGATTTTAAAATCACAAATTCCTGTGCAGTGACACAGAAGAGCTGAATTTGAACTTCCAGAAGCAGAGTTCCATTGACTGCGTCCACAACCTCACAGGTAACCCAGGTATACACAGAAGTTTGGGAACTATAGGCTTAGGGGTCAAGTTCTATGGAGTCTGAGATGAGAGATGCTCCAGAGACTCCAAGACATGAGAACTCTGTCACATTAGGAGCAGACATGGAGGAGTGATGACACCTACCACTTACTGCCATCGTCAGTTACGTGCCAGGTGCAATTTCTAGGAGCTTCACATGCTTCCTTACTTCCTTCTCTCAATAGAAGTAGATACAACTTATTGACATAAGAGAAAATTGACAGAGGCTCTGGGACCCTGGGGAAGAAATAAAGGGCTTCTCAGGGAGCCAGCCCCGGAAGAGGAAATGCTTCCAAGCGTTGATTTGTGTATTTTGGATACCAACCAGTCCAAGGCTGTGTCCCAAAGTTTTGCTACTTGGAGGGGGGGGACCATTGTTGCTCTTGCCAGCTCCGTTCAGAGCCCAGAAGCCCTGGGGCCAGATCCGCAAGCCAGCCTGCAGCACAGATTTGTTTGGGCCTTGCGTACTAATTGGCTCCACCCTGCAGCTCCCGGGACTTAATTGTGAGCCCATCACGACCCCTTCTGTCCTCAGATAGGAATGTGCACAGGCTTATGGAAGAATCCTGGGATTGCACAGAGGGCAAGAGGCTGGGGCCTGGGGGCTGCGTGGATGCACAGTTGTCTTCTGAGGGCTGCGTTGAAGCAACAAAGTCAGGAGGCCCGGCCCAGGCCACCGAGGTCAAGGAGGCAGAAGTGTCTTATGAATTTCCCCAGTGGAAAACCAGGTGTCAGGACACGGGGTGGAAAAGTTAATGGATCTCCCAGATCCTGGATATTTTCTTTTTCTTTTGATTTCAGACACTTCCCAAATGACTTGTCCGGGCCTGGCCAGTCTCTCAGCAGAGCCTAGATGGATGAGGTTAGGACAGAGAGGTCAGCATTGCCAGCAGGACTCAGGAGCCCCAAGGAGCCCAATCTTTCTTCTTTCCAGAATAAGCCCTGGAGCCCCAGCAGGTACACTTGCCTGTTTTCCCTTTCCACAGGGGCCACAGTGACGTCCTTGAGTCCCACTCCTGGGCCTGTGCAGGAGGGATAGAAGGTACTCCAGCCCAGCACTGTGGGACTGTGTGTCCTGTCCCCTAGCTGTTAGTACACCTCTGACCTCTAGCCCCAGCTTTCTACCTTGCTCTTTTTTTGTGGTACTGGGGATTGAATCCAGGGGCATTCAATCTGAATTACACCCCCAGTCCTATTTTATTTGTTTTGAAACAGAGTCTCACTAAGTTGCTGAGGGTCTTGCTAGGTTGCCAAAGGCTGGCCTCGAACCTGCGATCCTTCTGTCTCAGCCTTCTAAGTACTGGAATTACAGGTTCACACCACTGTGCCCGGCTCTGCCTTGCTCTTGAGGCCCAGCTCCTTGCATTGTGAGGACCCAGACCTCTCCACCAGTCTCGCAGAGGAGGCTCCATCTGTTGAATCCCTATCTCTGGGAGCTGGCCCTCCTGGACTTACCCAGGGATAGCAAATCCCCACGAGGTCCTCATGGTAGTCTTTCTTAATCAATTGCATGACTCTTTCCTACTTTTTCCATTGAAGCCAGATTTAAAGTCTCCCTCAACACAGAATTGCCAATCTTTTAGACCTAGCATGAGAGCTGAAAACTATTTGCTTTCCCTACATTTTCCATTTCTTCCCCAGGACCCAGGGTCCTGCCAACAGCAAAGGCCCCTGGATGGAGTGGACTGCCACAGTTCCCAATTGCATCAGCCTGTGCACCCCACATCTCTGCTGTGCCCCACCTACACAACAACCTGGCCACTTTGCTTTCGGACACCCAATTCTATCCTGAGCCATTACCTGCTATGCCCCCACCCCTCTCAGCCCCTGCAGCGGGCTCTTTTGACAAGGACTGTCCCCATCCCAGGGACAGATCCCAGCTCTTTCCTGTCTCCCCTGCCCTGCTGCATTTCATCAAGCAATGCCCCAAATAGGGCACGAAGATTAAAGATGCTAATTATGATTTCAATTCCTGTTCCTTCCTAATCTCAGAGGGACATTTGCATTATTCTACCCATTTTAATAAAAAGGGAATTTTCTTAAATATACTTTTATTGATTCACTATAGTCATATATCATAATGTAGTTTGTGTGATAAGGACATACATGCACACAACACTTGGTGAGTTTCCCCCGGCTCCCACCCCAACCCCTCCCCTTCCCCATACATGACCTTGAGATTGGCATTAGTAATTTCACATATGTGCATAACTTCAGTGGAAGTGTTTCCTTCATTGATTCTCTCTCCCACCACCCCACCATCACCCTCCCCTAGACTCCCTTCAGTGCTCCACTGGGGTTTCTCCTTCATTATCTAAAGTTCCTCTTGTATCCTGATTACTCCCCAGCTTCTGCCTATGAGAGAAAACATATGACCCTTCACTTTCTGTGACTGTCTAATCTCACTTAACGCAATGTTCTAAGAGGGGAATTTTAAGGAGCAAAGAAGGTACCGGACTCTTAGCTGCCTCCTCATGCAAAGTGGGGAAATATCCCCTCATAAGAAGGAATGAAGTCCCAGAGTGACCAGGACCACCAGCTACATTCAATGTCTCACCCACTGAAAAAGCAAGGCACACAGCCCCCACTCACCTTCGGGGCAGCCTCCGCTCTCACCCAGCAACCAACTCGCTGCATGCCTCTTCTATGCTGCTGGCTGGCAAGTACAGAGATGCCCTTCCAAACGACTCTGCCCTCACCCTGGCTGGGCCCGAAGCCCTCCTCCTGAGTGTCTTTGGAACACACTGACTTACCCATCAAGATCTGAGGCACTGGTTTCCTAAATCCAGGGCTTCAGAATCACCCACACAGATTTCTGGACCCTGTCCTATTCTAAGAATCGCTCCAATGGGGGCTGAGACTCCATGTCTAACTCCCTTGAACAGCAGTCCTTAAAGTGTGGTCCCCAGAGCAACAGCAACAGTGGCTGCAGCATCTAAGAACTTACTAGAAATGCTAGCTCTTCATTTCCACCCCAGACTTACTGAGTCGGACCTTCTGGAGAGGGGGGCTCAGCGATCCCCACTTTAGCAACACTGTGGGTGACTCCAATGCACTGAGAGCTCCAGCCCTGGGAGATTCTGAGTAGAGTCAAGCTCAGGAGCCACTGATCCAAGGGGCGCTCGACAACCTGATCCCAACTGTGACCGCCCTTGGGTGCATCCTGCACGGCCCAGTGGCAGGGAGCAAACACAGGGACAGCTTGAGTCTCCTCTAGGTGACTGGCCTGTTGAGAGGAAAAGCCCGGGCTGGTGATATCCTGGCAGCAGTGTCTGCAGGCTACAGGACAGCAGCCAGGCAGAGGGCCTTCTGAAAGGCGCTATTCAAAGCTGTTTGATGAGCAAACATCACCGCTTTTTTCCTTTCCCCTGCACCTGGGGCTGTGACCAGAACTGCTGGCTGTTTCAGCTGCAGCCCCAGGAAAGGGACCAGGCAAAAGTAGACTAACCTCAGAGAGGCAGGGCCTTGGGAAGGAGCTGGCCAGCAGGTCAGGAAGTAGGAATATCTATCAAAACTAGAGCTAGAGCTGGGTGCAGTAGTGCACGCCTGTAATCCCAGTATGTGGGAGGCTGAGACAGGAGAACTGCAGGTTGGAAACCAGCTTCAGCAATTTAGCAAGACTCTCAGCAACCTAGGGAGACTCTGTTTCAAAATTTAAAAAATAGCCGGGCATACTGGCACACACTTGTAATCCCAGCACTAGGGAGGCTGAGACAGGAGGATTACAGATTTGTCCTGGGAGCCAGAAACCAGCCTCTGCATCCCTTGCCCCAGACTTGTGTTTTAGAAGGGTCCTGAGTGGTGGCTACATTGAATGCTCACAGATGGAGCCTCTCAGTCTGTGGGGGTCATGGGGACAGGCTGACCAACCACAGACCATCCAACAGCAACACTCAAACCAAGATGGGACCCTATGCCACAGCCCAGTCAGGGGTGGGGCACTGAGAGTGGGAGCTTGGGGCAGCTGCAGTTACAAGCAGAGCAGAGATTCGAATGTGTCCTGTCCCTCAAGGCCCCAATGTCATGATCCAGCGGGGCTCCGCTGAGCTGGCCACCTCCCAGAGGTGTCTCGGAGGTCTGGCAGTCTTCATCATTTCCACAGGCAGTGTTAAGTCTTGATTTCTGACTCTAACCACAGTTGATCTTTTATCTTTTGAGTCTTACCTGGTCCCTGAGGGAGTTAATGAAAGACTTGGATGTGTTGAATTTGGACCCTAGAAAGGGTCAAAACTCACTCCATCATCCTTCATGTTCCAGGAAACCATTATTACCAACCATGGGATTGGGTAGCCCACATGCCTTTTTCCAGCCTCAGTCTCCTCATCTGTGAAACAAAGGTGAGACCGTCAACTTCACAACGCCCTTACATCATGTTACATCCACTGAACAAATTCTAGCTTCCTACTTACCTTCTCCTTCGGGCTGAGAGGACAGTGCTCACAGTAGAAGTGGGGCCTGAGTCTGCAATTTCAGTCTCTCCACCCAGACCACCATCAGAGTGAGTTGAATTGTGTCCCCCAGAAAGAGAGGTTAAAGTCCTGTGAATGCGACCTTATTTGGAAATAGGGTCTTTCCCCTCCCCCCTTTTTTTTTGGTACTGGAGATTGAACCCAGGGGCATTCTACCTCTGAGCTACACTTTCAGCCCTTTTTTATTTTATTTTATTTTATTTTATTTTATTTTATTTTTGCGGTACCGAGGGTTGAACCCAAGGGCATTCTACCTCCAGGCTACACCCCCAGCCCTATTTTTTATTCTTTATTTTGAAACAAGGTCTCACTAAGTTGCGGAGGGCCTCACAAAGCAGCTGAGGTTGGCCGCGAACCCGGATCTTCCTGTCTCAGCCTCACAAGTACTGGGATTACAAGCATGTGCCACCATGCCCGGCTCCTTTTTATTTTTGAAACAGGGTCTCACCTAAGTTGTTGACGCTGGCTTCGAACTTGCAGTCCTCCTGTTTCAGCCTCCCAAGTATGGACATTATAAGCATGCACTATTGCTGGACGTGGTGACGCACGCTTGTAATCCCAGTACTCGGGAGGCTGAGATAGGAGGATCGCAGGTTCGTGGCCAGCCTCAGCTACTTAGTGAGGCCCTCCACAACTTTGTGAAACCCTGTTTCAAAATAAATAATAAAAAATAGGGCTGGGGTGTAGCTTGGAGGTAGAATGCCCCTGGGTTTCATCCCCAGTACCATTAAAAAAAAAAAAAAAGCATGCACCATCATGCCGGGTCCCTAGACCTTTTTATTTTGAAACAGGGTCTCACTAAGTTGCTGAGGGTCTTGCTAAGTTGCTGAGGCTGGCCTTGAACTGTGATTCTCCTGTCGCAGTCTCCCAAGTACTGGGATTACAGGTATGTGCCATTGTGCCTGGCTCAATTAAATATTTTTAAATACAAAAGTCTATTAAAAATAAAGGACATGAGTCATGGGATTTAGCCCTCTCCCTGCAGTGCATTGTGATTTCAGTTCAATTTGGGGAGTGTTGGGGTTATTGCTCAGAGGTAAAATGATCCTGTGTTCAATCCCCAGCAGCAAATGTGTGTGTGTGTGTGTGTGTGTGTGTGTGTGTGTGTGTTTGACAAAAAAAAAATTGTATATATTCAGGGTCAACAAAATGATGATTTGATGCATATATACATTGTATACTGTTGACCCTGGCCATGAGTGGTGTCTCTATGAGAGAAGAAGGGGAAGATTTGGAGACAGAGACAGAGACAACGAAGGCCATGTGAAGGCAGAGGCAGAGATGAGCTGCAGCTACAAGCCGAGGAGCGGCGGGGGTCACTAGGAGCACCACAAGGTAGGAGGGGGAGGATCTTCCCTGAGCCCTCTGAGGCAATGCAGCCCTGCAGGCACCTCGGTTCAGACTGCTGGCCTCTAGAACTGGAAGAAAATAAATTTTTGATGTTCTCTCTCTCTCTCTCTCTCTCTCTCTCTCATACTGGGAATTGAACCCAGGACCTTGAGCATGCTAGGCAAGCACTCTCTACTGAGCTACACCCCCAGCCTATTTCTGTTGTTTTAAGCCACCAGTTTGTGGTCCTTTGTTTGGGCCACCTCAGTCTACTAGCACCATGGCGTGCCCTGCCCGGAGCCCGGCTGCTGACCTTCCCACAGCTGGCCCAGCTCCCCGGGTGCCCTTCACTCTCCCACTATCTCCATAAAGTGAACTCATAGTTTCCATGTGAACCATGCTTTATAGTTTACAGGGCACTGACAAGATCCAAGTTTTTACTTGATCCTCACCAACACCCTGAGGTTTTAAGTTTTGTTGACCCCAGTTTATAGATGTGGAAACTGAGAGTCAGAGAGATGAAAGGATTGTCCTATGAGCTCAAGACAAGTAAGCAGGAGAGCCAAGACTGCACCCAAACACTCTCTTTTCTTGTTCTTTAAAAATGTTTATTGTGAGCTGGGATTGGTGGCGCACGCTTGTAATCCCAGTACTTGGGAGGCTGAGACAGGAGGATCACAGGTTTGCGGCCAGCCTCAGCAACCTAGTGAGGCCCTCCACAACTTAGTGAGACCCTGTTTCAAAATAAAGAATAAAAAATAGGGCTGGGGGTGTAGCTCGAAGGTAGAAGTCCCTGGGTTCAATCCCCAGTACCGCAAAAAAAATTATTGTGAAATGTAACAACACACATACATTAAAATGCACAAAACACAAATGCACGGCTCAAGGAAAGCAACATGACCCACAGAACCACCATCTAGGTGAAGGAATGGAGCCTTGCCCACCTCCCAGGCACCCTGCCACCCACTCTCCCTTTGCCTTCTCCCCAAGGTAACCACCGTCCTCTGCCAAGCCAGTGTCTCTGTAAGCATCAACAAGGGGCCAAGCATAAGGGCACAGGCCTACGAGCCCAGCTATGTGGGAGGCTGAGGCAAGAGGACACAGATTCAGTTTGAGGCCAGCCTGGGCAACTTGGCGAGACCCTGTCTCAAAGCTAAAAAACCAAAAGGCTGGGGGTGTGATTGAGTGGTAGAGTGCTGGCCTAGCACATGTGAGGCCCTGGGTTCAATCCCTGGTGGGGGGGGGAGGAAGGGAGGGAGGGAGGGAGGGAGGGAGGAAGGAAGGAAAGAAGGAAGGAAGGAAGGAAGGAAGGAAGGAAGGAAGGAAGGAAGGAAGGAAGGAAGGGAGAAAAGAGATGGAAGCCTGTATCATGCTGGGGGAACCCCTGAAGCTGTGCCTCTCTAGGGTTTTTCCCCATCCCCCCTTTTTTTAAGGACAAAACAAGACAAAACACAACTGCCAAGTGGTCATGACATTTTCAGAACCATAAAAGCTGGGAGTGGCTGCCCCTTTTTTGAAGCACTTGAACCATGAACTTTTAACAAGAAGCAAGAGAGGAAGGGCGGGCATAAGGATAAATGCATGGATGGGATCATGGATGGGTTAAAGAAACAAAACAATAATTACCAAGTCCCCCAGGACATCCTGTCTACCATCCACCCCCCTTCCCTCCTATCAGAGATGCCTCTGCCATCCTGGCAGGAGTCAGCAAGATCCACTCTGAGATTAGGAGTTTAGCCTCATCTTGCCCAGAGGCAGGGACAAACCACATGCTTCTTGTTCCTGCCTGTGTGAGTCTGTGACCTTCCCCTTCTCCAGGAGCCTGGGATCCTACTCTTGGTATGGGAGAGGACAGGGGAACTGAGCACGGTGGCGCATGCCTGTAATCCTAGTACTTGGGAAGCTGAGATAGGAGGATTGCAGTTTTGAGGCCAGCCTCAGCAACTTAGCCAGACCTCGTTTCAAAATAAAAAAATAAGCCAGGCATGGTGGTGCATGCTTGTAATCCCAGTACTTGGGAGGCTGAGACAGGATGATCGCAGGTTCACAGCCAGCCTCAGATACTTAGTGAGATCCTCCGCAACTTAGTGAGACCCTGTTTCAAAATAAAGAATAAAAAATAGGGCTGGGGGTATAGCTCAGAGGTAGAATGCCCCTGAGTTCAATCCCCAATACCACAAAAAATAAAAAATAAGTAATAGTAATAATATAATAAAAAATAAAAAGAGCTGGGGATGTAGCTCAGAAGTAGAATGTCCCTGATTCAATCCCTAGTACCAAAAAAAAAAAAAAAAAGAGGATGGGGGTCATGTCATCCCCTTGCCTGCCTCCTGGGAAGTCACTTAACTCCCTGGGTACAGATCCTGCCCTCTGAAAACGAAGGGTCAATTCCCTCTGGGGTGCTGGTGGGTAACACTGATACAGATGTGAGATGCTCACTCAGGTTCCTGATGAGAAGAGACAAGCAGACAGACGGCTCCTTCTGCAGCGGGCCAGACTCGAGGTCACACACACCCCTGGGCTAAGGCTCAGTGCAGTCACCTCTGCAGGCAGGAAAACATGAGGCGCTGGAGGGGCAGCAGGAGCTCAGGGGAGTGATGGCTCAGCCAGCTGTCAGCTGCAATTGGTGCCACTCTCTACCTGCTGTCAGAGCTGCCAGAGCGGAGGCCCTAGAAGAAGGCAAGCAGTTGGAAGGCTGGGATCGGTTATCCTCTTATTCTTTTGCCAAGTGGTTCAGGTCTCTGAAAACCTGGGGAAATTCATGATACTAGGATTGTTTTCTGGGGGAAAGCTGTGGCCTGGGTTCCAAGAAGTCTGGCTTCATGAACTAGGAACAGGAAGCTCTCTGTGTAGTTCTGATTCAGCTACTTAGAATGTGCCTGAGCCTTAGATTCTGCACCTGATAATAATGATAATTTTTAAATTTACTAAGTACATATTATGTGCTAGATAATGAATTGGATATTTAATATGTAATCTCTAATACCTGCCCTGTCTACCTCACAGGGATGCTGTGAGTATCAAATAAAATATGTTTCCTAGCCGGGCATGGTGGCACACGCCTGTAATCCCAGTACTTGGGAGGCTGGTCCTCCCAGTACAAGAGGATCACAGGTTTGAGGCCAGCCTCAACAACTTAGTGAGGCCCTCAGCAACTCAGCAAGACCCTGTTTCAAAATAAAAATAAAATAGGGCTGGGGTTGTAGCTCAGAGGTAGAATGTTCCTGGGTTCATCTCCAGGATGACCAAAAAATATATATAAAATATATATCATATATACATATAAAATATGTATCATATATATATATATATATATACATTATATGTTTCCTCAAAGAGTTATATAAAATTACCAATAAGCCAGCAAATCCACTCCTAGGTATATACCCAAAAGAATTGAAAACAGAAACTCAAATACTTGTTCACAAATATTCATAGAAACAACTGTTTGCAATAGCCCCAAAGTGGAAACAACCCAAATATCTATCAATGGATGATGGATAAGCAAATGTGGTATATACATACAGTGGAATATTATTCAGTCATCAAAAGGAAAGCAGTAGTATACCTGCTACAATTCTGATGAACTTTAAAGACATCTTCTAGGTGAAAGAAGCCAGACACAGAATTATACATTGTATGATTTTTAATGTGAAATATTCTGAATAGACAAATCCATAGAGACAAGACAAATTAGTAGTTAACAGGGAATGGGGGAGGGGCAGGAATGGGGTATGATTGCTTAATGGGTACAGGGTGTTCTTCTGGGGTGACAAAAAACAACTTGAAATGGGAGAGAGATGGTGTCTGCACATTATGAATGCATTAAAAGCCACTGGATGGTACACTCCCAAATGGCTAACTGGATATTATGTGAATTTCACCTTGATAAATCTGTACGTGTTTGCCATGTGTAGTCATGGGTGTGCATGACCGCCGGCGAGCTTCCACCTCTAAAATGGGAAGGGCGAGGGCAGCTTGCCCTTGCTTTCCTCTGCAAGCATATTGTAGCCATGCTCCAGCACAGATGCTTGGATCCAGCCTCCCGGGACCAGGGCTGTTGCCAGACAGACCGCTCAGACATATGTTATCCATGCACACACTCATGCGCCTGCAGCTGTGGTGCTTCGGGAATACCCAGCTCCCACAGGAGTGCCCCTCCCCATGAGCAAAGGCGCTGAGAGCTGATTTGCCCCCCTCAGGTAGTCAGGAATTATCAGCAAATAATAGGAGCTTCACCAGGGCTGAAGGAAAGGTGAGAGATGACAATAGGAGCCGCAGGCCAGGGCGTGGGAGGCTGGAGGGGTGGGGGGACCAGTGCGCTGTGCAGGCAGGATTGGCCGTTAGCGAATGAATAGTGCACCAACACGCCCCTGGCACCTCCTCCCACACTTAAAGGGTCCTGCTTTCCTTCTGGTCCCTGGAGAGGCAAGGGCTGGGAGAGCAGCCAGAAGCCATAGGAATGGAAGGAGCGGCTGGGCCACAGTGCTCTGGGCACCTCAGGATTGGTACCCAGGATTCCTCCACTGATGCACTGGGACTTTTACTTTTATACAAAGATCCCAGTAGTAGGGCCAAGCAGACTGGGCAGTGTGGCGCTGCTCCTGAGCTCACTGGGAAAAAGCTACCTCCTCAGACCACCAAGGAGCAGGAGTCACCAGCGGTCCTATTTCCATCCCCTCCACCACTCCAGGAGGCAGGGGTTAGCAGGCTCCTGGCACCAACCTCTGGATCTGCTGCCTCAATGCCCCTGAAGCCACAGGCCCTGCTGATGCCCACATGAGTGGAGCCAGGGGACATCTCTGAATTGCAAAGCTTAAAGCGGAAGTGAGTTCGTGCCGCGGGGCTCCTTCGCCCTGGGCTGGCGCTGCAGTAACCGCACGGGCTGCCGGGGGCCCTGCCAGCAGCACTCAAGCTTCCCTCTACCTGGCGGCCAAGCCACTCGACGCCCGGATGCCGCAGGCCTGAGGTAATGGCTCCTCACTGCTTCCTTGCATTTCCCCCAGGCCCGGAGCTGCTGGGGCTTCTGAGAAGCAGCTGGCAGCCCAGGACTGTGCCTACCTCCATGGGTGTCCTGGTGTGGGGAGAGTAAACTGCTACACACCCGTCAAACTGCTTGCACTATTGCCCTTGCTGAAGTGCCCAAAGACACACACACACACACACACACACACACACACACACACCTCCTTAAGGGGCAAATGTGGACAATTGATTAAAGAAGGCGAATAATGCAGACGGGAGGAGAGGGCTTGCCAGAACACGGTCCTATCACAGGAGGAGCGAGGCTTCCATGAAGGGCCGGAGGAGTTCCTGGTGGAGGAGAGGGGAACACAACTCCGGTCCAGCGGAGTCCTTGGCTTACAGGACAGAAAAGAATTTCAGAATAAGCCAGTCAGAGACATAGACAAAGATTTATATAGGAAAGCAAGAAATATACATTTAAGGGAGCAGGCAGGCCATCTCCAGAGTGAGAGATGACCTTTGGGGGTGCATGGTTCTTCTTTTATAGGAAACTATGCTTGTAGTAGTACTGAGGGTTGAAACCAGGGGCATTCTACCTCTGAGCTATACCCCCAGCCCTTTTTATTTATTTTTTTGTCTGTCTTGAAACAGGGTCTCATTAGGTTGCTGAAAGCCTCACTATGTTGCTGAGGCTGGCCTCGAACCTGCAATCCTCCTGTCTCAGCTTCTCAAGGATTACAGGCGTGCACCATCACACCCGGCTTTTTTATAGGAAACTTTGTAAATGGTGAGCATGAGAAACATGTGGGGTGGTGGATTCCTCTGATGGCGGAGCACAGAGAGGGTGATGATGGTCTCGTTCTTCTCCGAATCTTCAGGTTGACATTAACTAGTTGATGGATAGCACTTGGACTGTACCCATATCATTGGGCTTTTTTTTTTTCGGTACCGGGGATTGAATGCAGGGGTGTTCTACCTCCGTGCTACGCCCCCGGCCCTATTTTTTATACTTTATTTTGAAACCGGGTCTCACGAAGTTGTGGAGGGCCTCACTAAGTAGAGAGAGTGAGAGAGAGCGAGCGAGCAAGAGAGAGAGAGAGAGCTGAGGCTGGCCGTGAACCCGGATCCTCCGGTCTCTGCCTCCCAAAGTACTGAGATTACAAGCGTGCGCCACCACGCCCGCCTATCATTGGGCTTTGAACAATATCTTTCTCTAGACTTCTTTTGATCAGTCTAAAAATTATGTTCTGTAAGCTAACAAGGTATATAGGCACTAATTAACTGGATTTATCTTACTCTAAGATTTATTAGACCTTTTATGAATTCAGACCTGGAAGAAAATAGGCCTGGGGAGTAGTGATGCAAGTGTTCATAGAGTTTTTAGATTTAAAGTTACAGTCCCAAAAAACAGCGTGGTGGTGCACACTTGTAATTCCAATACTTGGGAGGCTGAGACAGGAGGATTGCAGGTTTGCAGCCAGCCTCAGCTACTTAGTGAGGCCCTCTGCAACTTAGTAAGACCCTGTTTCAAAAAAAATTAAGAGCCGGGCGTGGTGGCGCAGTAATCCCAGTACTTTGGAAGGCGGAGCCCAGAGGATCCGGTTCACGGCCAGCCTCAGCACTCTCTCTCTCTCTCTCTCTCTCTCTCTCTCTCTCTCTCTACTTAGTGAGGCCCTCTGCAACTTCGTGAGACCCAGTTTCAAAATAAAGTATAAAAAATAGGGCCGGGGATGTGGCGCGGAGGTAGAACGCCCCTGGGTTCAATCCCTGGTACCACAAAAAAAAAAAAGAATAAAAAACAGGGCTGGGGGTGTAGCTCGGGGGTAGAATGCCACTTGGTTCAATCCCCAGTACCGCAAAAATAAAATAAAGTTACAGTCCCAAATCGGGGGTGGTGGCACATGCTTGTAATACCAGTACTTGGAAGGCTGAGACAGGAGGACCGCAGATTCGAAGTCAGCCTCAGCAACTTAGTGAGGCTCTCAGCAATTTTAGTGAGACCCCATTTCCAAAAAACAAAATAGGTCTAGGGTGTAACCCGGAGGTAGAAGGCCCCTGGGTTCCATCCCAAGTACCACACACACACACACACACACACACACACACACACACACAAAGTTATAGTCCCTCTTTCCTTCCCTGTTTGTCTCTTTTCTGCCTATTTCTTTTATTTCTTCTATCCTATCTCAGTCCTCAGGAGTTGGAGTGGCATTCAGTTTAAAAAGAGAGAGAGAGAAAGGAGGGAGGAGGAAGGAAGGCAAGAAGGCAAAATCTGAGTCCCTTTGCCCACAGCCAGCGGGCACTGTCCTCTCATCTCTCCGCCAAGTTAACCTGGAAGCGGGCCTCACAGGGCAGAGGTGAGGACACTAGTTAAAGCATGGACTCTGTGAGTGAACCCCATCACTTTTTCCACTGAGAATGCTTCCAGATGATATCCCTATACATCTCTGAGCCTCCACAGGCTCCTGGCCCTGGGTTGCAGACATGGGTTTCTAAAAACAATAAGCTGGGCATAGTGGTGCAGGCTTTTAATCCCAGTACTTGGGAGGCTAAGATAGGAGGATTGCAGGTTTGTGGCCAGCCTCATCAACTTAGCGTGGCCCTCCACAACCTAGTGAGACCCTGTTTCAAAATAAAAATAAAATAGGGCTGGGAGTGTAACTCAAGGTAGAATGCCCCTGGGTTCAATCCCCAAAAAATAGCATGACCAGGCAATTCTTTTCTCTTTTCTTTCTTCCTTCCTTCCTTCCTTCCTTCCTTCCTTCCTTCCTTCCTTCCTTCCTTCCTTTCTTTCTTTCTTTCTCTTTCTTTCTTCTCTCTCTCTCTCTCTCTCTCTCTTTTGGTACTGTGAATTGAAGCCAGGGGCATTCTACCTCTGAGCAACATCCCCAGCCCTTTCTATTTTTGTTGTTTTTGACACAGGGTCTCTCACTAAGTTGCCCAGAATGGCCTAGAAACTGGGGCCCTCCTGTCTCAGCCTCCCAAGTACTGGGATTACAGGTGTGTGCCATTGTGCCTGACTTAACTCTTCCTTTTCTTCCAGATAGTGGCTCTTGTTCATGACAAATCCCACTGACTGGTGCTGCTGGCTCCTCTCCTCCAACAACCCACAGCAGCTGATGCTGAAGACAAGGTCTTTCTGACCAGTCTCCTCTTATCCTAGCCCCCTGCGCTCTTCCCTCCTGTTGAGGGAGGATGGTGTATCTGGCTGCTGTCAACGCAATGCAATTTATCAGACCTTTACTGAGTATCTACAATGTCCTGGGCCTGGTGCAGAGCTGGGGGAGCTGTTCCCCAGAAGTGTCAGTACAAATCGAGGCCAAATTCAACGAAGATTTAGGCAAGGATAGAGAAAAGAAACAAAAAGAAAAGAAAAGGAAGGAAGGGAAGAGAAGGGAAGGAAAAAGGCAAGTCCCTTCTCTGTGTCCTTCTGGTCTATTTTCATGGGAAGCTGGACCTGGAGGAAGCAGAGGACAGGCTGATCTGGTAAATCCTTCTGTGACAGACTCCATGATGGAGCCAGGCTCCAGGACCCAGGAGCACAGCTGGTGGTCAAAGCTTTCCATGAGAGTTCTCTTCCAAGCAACATGCCCTGGTGGGCCCAGGTGACTCCTTTAGGCAGGTGCAAGTTATAATGCATATCTCAGACAAATGCCCCGTGCCCCCAATGCTGCTCCTCTCCAACACTAAGGAGGGCGGAGCCTCAGAAGCAAGAGAAATAGGGGGAAGGGGAAAGGAAAACCTCCTGGTATCTTTTCCCAAGGGGGATCACTGAGAACAATGACTCTTGTGACCCTTGAACAGGCAGCGTGGTCAAAGGAATCCTGACTTTGGCCCAAGTTCACTCCCTCTCTTCATAAATAAATAAATTCATTCATCCACTCCTGTGTTCACTGGTTCATACATTATACCAGATGCTGGTCTTGTGTTTAAATCTCAGTTCACCTCATTGAGCCTCCGTTTATCTTAGGTGTTACTTGGACATCATCGCAGCTGCATTTCAGGGTTTTAGGAGGAGCAAATGAAATAATGTATGTAAAGGACCTAGCCTAGAACCTTAAATATATCCATTTCTTCTGCTTCTTTCTTGTAGTTCTCTGGAAGAGGTCAACTAACTACTGTAGGTCTTCTAATCCAAGACCCTGCATCCTAGTCATTCCCTTGAACCAGAACATATTTGCTCCTGGAAGACACTGTCTTGTTGCAGTTGATGGAGTAAGGAGCTGGAGAAAGAGGAGGCAATGGATTAGAGAGAGAAAGAGCGGGGCAGGTCCAAAGTCAATGTAGCAGGCTGGACAGAAATGCCTCAGTAGGGTGAAGTTTGAGAATTTCTTGTGAGGCTGGCTGCTGGCAGGGAGGAGAGGAAGAAAGCAAATTCTCCACAAGGATGTGTTTCTTAAAGTGGTTGGAGATCTAAGAAACAGGAGGTGAGGGAGGGAGTGAATCTTTCTATATCATGATAGAAGATCAAAACAACTTCTATTTTTAGCTGGGAGTGGTGGCACACACATGTAATCCCAGTACATGGGAGGCTATTACAGGAGGATCACAGAGTAAAGGCCAGCCACAGCAACTGAGTGAGACCTTGTTTCAAATAAAAAAAGGGGGGGGGAGGGATGCTGGAGTGTACCTCAGAAGTAGAATGCCCCTGGGTTCAATCCCCAGTACCAAAAAAAATATTATTTTTTCTATTCTTGCAAATTCCCTTAGAAATACAGCCTCATGAGGATTGGGAAAGGAATTTGTTTCTTCCCAGAGCTTACCAGGCAACCTGGCTGGGAGCCATTTGGCAGTGTCCTGAGCAGGAAAGTTGTGGAAGAAGCAATTGTGCTCCCCAAGATGCTCCAGCGACAGACTCAGGGAGGTAGGTCTGCCAGCTCCCATCCAGGGTAACCCCACAGCCCAGGGGCACCCCTGAGATGTGAAGGGGCAGCCCTCCCAGCTCTCCCCCAGTGACTGAGCAGCTGCCTGGCCAAAGTGCATGGTCTAAACCTGTGATGCTCAAGGGTGGGATTTCTTGGGGTTCACAAAGTACCCGCAGAAGCATGTCTGGAATCCCATTTTTATTCCAAGTGCTTTTGAGGGGAGCTCTACTGAAATAAACATGAGTATTTGGTAAAATAAAATGCAACCTTTGCATGATTTTTGACACCAAATGTGAGGTTTCAACAAAGTGAATGGGCTACTTTGTTTATGTCTTTTTTTTTTTTTTTGCGGTGCCGGGGATTGAACGCAGGGGTGTCTACCTCCGCGCTATGCCCCCGGCCCTATTTTTTATACTTTATTTTGAAACCGGGACTCACGAAGCTGCTGATGGCCTCACTAAGGAGAGAGAGAGAGAGAGAGACAGAGACAGAGAGAGAGAGAGAGAGAGAGAGAGGAGAAAGAGAGAGAGAGAGAGAGAGCGCACTGAGGCTGGCCGCGAACCCGGATCCTCCGGTCTCTGCCTCCCAAAGTACTGGGATTACAAGCGTGCGCCACCACGCCCGGCTTGAATGGGCTACTTTGGATGGTGCCCCTTGATTTCCTGAGAGTACCTGCTTCTCTCCGGGTTAGCTCATAAAGAAGTCTGAACGGCTCCTCTTTGGGGAGCTAGATGTCAGGTGACCGACTATTTTGGCAGTCACCATGTCCATCACACACTTTCAGATAGGACCTTCGCACCTGGCTACACACTGAAGTCATCAATCCATCAGTAAAAAGGAGGCCGTCTAGCCAGGCGTGGTGGCACACGCTTGTAATCCCAGTACTTAGAAGGCTGAGACAGGAGGATCCGGGTTCGCGGCCAGCCTCAGCTACTTAGTGAGGCCCTGTTTCAAAAATAAAGAATAAAAAATAGGGCTGGGGGTGTAGCTTGAAGGTAGAATGCCCCTGGGTTCAATCCCCAGTACCGAAAAAAAAAAAAAAAGAATACGAGGCTGTCTGCAGCGATTCTGTGTCACTGACCAGGAGTGGGCCCGGTGTTTTCCAGAGCTACTGCTCTGGTCCTGATGTATATCCAGGGCTGGGAACCATCCCTCCTAAACGAGGGTCACATGGTCAGAAACGTAGACTCTTTGGGCCTGCTAAAAAACTGAGAATTCTCAGTTCTATTTTTTCCTACAAATGTCAGGTAGGTAGTCTGTTTTCTTTCCCAGCTGCCACTACCCACATTCTTACTAAAATCATCTCCCTATAGATTAGGACGCAGGGTCCTCCTTTCTAGCCCACCAACCAGTTTGCCTGAAGTGGGCATTGTCTTTTATCTTTGTTTGGGAGGGTACTGGGGATCGAACCCAGTGGCAGTCTACCTCTGAGCTTGACCCCCCACCCATACTTTATTTTTTATTTTGAAACTAGGTCTTGCCAAGTTGCTGAGGCTGGCCTTGGACCTGTGATCTTCCTGTCTCAGCCTCCCAAGTACTGGGATTATAGGCATGTGCCACCATGCCCTGCTAAAGTGGACATTTTCTAAGCATCTACCAGATGCTGTGCTAGATACTTATAATCATTTTACCCCTTCCTCCCCACCTCCACAATGAGATAGGCATTAGTCATCCCCATTCTACAGATAAGGAACCTAAAGACCAAGGAAATTAAAGAACATGCTCTATATTTCTGGGATTCAAAACCTTTCTGTCTCACTCAAAAATCCATTCCCTTTCCAAGACAATGATAATACATTGCCTTTCCTAAATACCTCCCCATTCCCGCTTTAATGGGGTTTCCTTATTTATTTTTAATTGTTTAACTGCTACTTTACTACAGGTTCCATACAGAGGTATGTAGATAATAGAAGGAACGAGAGTTCAAGAAATCTCAGACAGTACAATTATTCTTGGTCTTTGTTGAATCATTGAACTGTAAAGGAGTTAGATCCAAGTATTTAAACCTTTGGATGGGCCCATGGGAAATGGGCCTATGCTTTTATGGGGGGAGGGGTGTGTGTGTGTGTGTGTGTGTGTGTGTGTGTGTTACTGGGGATTGAACCCAGAAACATTCTACCTCTAAGCTATACCCACTGCCATTTTTTAATTTTTTTTGCTTTTGAAACAGTGTCTCACGGGTTGCTGAGAGTCTCACTAAGTTGCTCAGGCTGGTCTTGAACCTGTGATCCTCCTGACTCAGCCTCCCAAGTACTGGCCACCACACCCGGCACTACCCTTAAATGAAATTCGACTTCTTCACCTTTTACTTATTCAACTAATGATCATAAAAGGCCTAACACGGGCCTTTGTGCAATATTAGAGGAACAATGACATTGCTCCCTTCCCAGGGAGCTTGCAATCTCCTAAAATAAGCAACGGTGGCTGCCATTTATGGAAGGCCCCTGCTGGGCAGGCTCCTGACTAGGAGCTTGTATTGTTGACTTTTTATTCCTCCCAACAGCTCGTGAGGTTAAGGTCATTGTCCCCACTCTATGAATGAGGATGCTGTCATTGATACTTAAGCAACTACGTCAACTTAAGCCCAAAGTCGCAGAGATAGCAAGTGGTAGAGCTGAAATTTGAACATATAGCTATGTCCAAACCCTTGCTTCCTCATTTACACTGGAGATTCTATGTATAGCATAGTGGCTAGGAACTCAGACTCTGGAAGTAGGCAGACTTAAGTTTACTATCTAAGAGCTGGGGATGTAGCTCAGTGGTACAGTGCTTACCTAGCATGTGTGACTCCCTGGGTTCAATCTCCAGCTCTGGAAAAAAAAAAAGTTTACAATCCTAGCGCTGTCACTTAATTGCTATGCAATCTTGAACAAATTAATGAGCCTTTCTGAACTTCAGTTTCCTCATCTTTTAAAAATCAGTTCTTTAACCAGGCACAATGGTACACACCTGTTATCCCAGCAACTTGGTAGGCTTAGGTAGGAGAATTACAAGTTCAAGGCCAGCCTGGAAAACTTAGTGAGATCCTGTCTCATGATAAAAAAATAATTAAAAGGGCTGGGGGTATAGCTCAGTGGTAGAGCATAGCTCAGTGGTAGAGCATCCCTGGGTTCAATCCCCAGCAACACACACACACACACACACACACACACACACACACACACACAATCGATAACACCTCTTAGGGTTGTGGTGAGAATCTCAGAAATGGAAGCTGATATTTCAGGGCTAATATCTAGGCCTGGCCTCACCTGTAGCCATGTAATTTCCTTGGCAATATCCTGGGACTTGTTCTCTTTCATTCATTCCCTCCCCGTCTTACACTGGTTCCCTCCAATAGCCCCCAGCACAGTCCGAGGGACACAGTTGTTTCTTAGCTCATTTTCAGAACAAAGGGGATTGTCATGTACTGAGTCACTGAATGACCAAACCCTCCAGGCTTCAGGTTTTGGTTATCCCTTCTGCCTTCTTCCTTATTCAGCGGCCTCTCCCTGTGCAGACCCCTTTCCCATCTGAAATACACTCACACTTTCCAGAAGGTGGCCTTCTGGAGTTTACCTTGTCATCATCATAGCACCATGTCAAGCATGCGGTAAGCACATGGTAAAAGTAAGAGCTGCCATCTATTAACAGAGAAAGGTTGTTCTCTGGCTTATTCTTACCCAGATAATTAGAAGGAAATTCCGAAGCCCTCAGTGCGTCTCCTAGAACTTGGAACTTGAGGTCTTCCTCCTTTTATAATTGAAAGTAAACAAGTCTTTCCCCAACTCCAGCTTCTATGTGGCTCTCACCCTTCTGGAAAGAGGAGACTCTCCATGATGAGGACTTCTAATGACCCTTTGGTGCCAAGGGGATAGGAAAAAAACATCTCTCTTGGAAACTTTGGGACACCATTGTTGGGTGCCAGTGTAGCCAAGACTTTCCATCGAAATATCAGACTAGTGAGAAATCCCTCTCTGGCGTCAAGAGTTTTCAGGATGGGCCAGCAGGAAGGCCTGGGTTATATTACCACAATCATTTTTCTACTGACCTCTTCATATCCAATTCAAGAATTTCCTTTGGGTGGCTTTTCAGTCCTACTCCCACTGCTGGGTTGTCTGAGATCAAAGGCTGTGTCATAAACACAGGGGTCGTGGGGTCCAGTGTGGGGGTGAAGACAAAGGACTTGGTGGCCACAGGAGCATCACTATGTCTTTGCTGGTGGGAATTTGAGTCAGAAGACATTTCGTTTCTCCCAGACAGGGTGGGTCCAACGTCAAAGGCAATCAATTGTGCCTGGTGGTTGTGGCTTAACCTGTACTTTTCTGGGTAAGGAGGAAATAGCAGTGGCCTGAGCCCCTGGAAAGTCTAATTGGCCTGAAGGTCTCAGGGTTTTCCTGGCCTGGTCAGTGGTGGGTACTCCACCCAGCATTGACTACTGAAGACAGACAGACTCTGTGGGGAGCCAAAAATACAATTCATTGCATAACCCTTTACAGATTGCCTACTGGGTGCCAGGCAATCCCCAGCTGGGAACAGGGGTACAGGAATGAATAACATGGGCTCTCTCTTTGGTCTGTGCAGTCTGACTAGGCAGTGCTGGCTTGACACCTCCCAGAAAGCACCTGTGTCCCATACGGACCTCCTTCACATGTGAACTCCCTCTGCAATCTGGGGGACATCTGCATTCCACACTTAGCTCTAAGGCCCTAGATCCTGGAACCAGGGAATCAGAGCAGCAGCAATCAAAATGGAGGTTAGAAGCCAGGTGTGGGGATGCACGCCTGTAATCCCAGTACTTGGGAGGCTAAGACAGGAGGATCGCAGGTTAGAAGCCAGTCTTAGCAATAAGCAAGGCCCTTAGCAACTCAGTGAGACTCTGTTTCCAAATAAAAAAATAAAACAGGGCTGGGGTGTAGCTCAGAGGTAGAATGCCCTTGGATGCAATTCCCAGCACCAAAAGAAAAAAAAAAGGATCTTAGAACCTCCTCTAGAGGTCAGAAAAAGAACTTTAGACAGTGGATGGCTCCCTGGAACACTTCCCTCTTCCTCCTGACCTGGTCCCTATCATCCTGTCCAGCCTTCCTTCCTCCCAGGCTACCTTGAAACAGGATGGATGAGAAAAGACCTGGTGCAAGCAGATCCCGCTGCACACCATATGGAGACACTGCCTGTTTGGGCGGATCTTGGTTAGAAAGGATCCCAGTCAATATTGGGTCCCCAGACTCTACTGATTTTCACTGTCAGTCAATGCGGAATTTTAAAAAATACACATAGGTACTCAACGGGCGGGTTTGACCAGGCTATCTAGGCCCATCTAAGAAGTGCCAACCAAGCACATGTGTCAAGCCCGGTGTCCTCTGTTGAATAGTGACTATTTTCTGGGCTCAGAAATGATTAGAAAGTTATCTGTGCATCATTCACAACCATTTCACATTGAAACTGTTCTGTTTCACTCATGGATTCAGAGCTTGCTGCATTTACGTCTAGTGTGTTTGTGTGTGTGTGTATGCGTGTATGGTACTGAGGATTGAACCCAGGTGCATTCTACCTCCGAGCTACACCCCCAGCCCTTTTTTATTTTTTGTTTTGAAACAGGGTCTCCCTAGGGTGCTGAGAGTCTCACTACATTGCTGCAGCTGTTCTTGAACCTGTGATTCTCGTGTCTCCACCTCCCAAGTACTGGGATTATAGGTGTGTGCCTATTATAAGCAGGTGTGTTTTATTATAAGAAGGCATTGTACTGAAGCCTTCTTTGTGTCCCTAACATTTAGGACTATTCCTGATACAAAGTAGATGGTCTTCTTTATTAAATTGAAATGAACTGTTCCTGGGGTCCGGAAGAGAGCCCCTGTACTCCAGCCCCCTCTCATCTTTACACTTCCCGGCCCCCAAATGCAAGCAGATAGAGCCACTATAATTAGTTGAGTCCAGCCCTGACAGCAGGATGGTCATCACCCCCTCCTCCCTGCCAATTTTCTGGTCTAGAGTTACAGGAAAGAGCGTGTGGGCTTTGGAGTCATGCAGACTGAGGTTGGAATCCTTGTTTTACCCTTTACCAGCTAGTCACTGCATCAACGAGCCTGTTTCCAATGCAAAATAACTACTGAAATCATTCAATGAGAAAACATAAGTAAAACATCCCGTTCACAGTAGGTGGCCAGCAAAGCCTCATTTATTATGTTTCATCTTTTTTAATTTAATTTTTTTGGTGGTGCTGGGGATTGAACCCAGGGACATTCTACCTCCGAGCTACACCCCCAACCCTATTTTATTTTTTATTTGGAAACAGGGTCTCACTAAGTTGCTGAGAGCCTCACTAAGTTGCTGAGGCTGACTTTGAACCTGCGATCCTCCTGTCTCAGCCTCCCAAGTACTGGGATTACAAGCGTGCGCCACCACTCCTGGCTGTTTCATCTTTTTAAAAACTCTTCTTAAATCCTAAGGAGAGCATGTCCCCGGCAAGGACCTTTCTGACAGCTTCCACATTGCACCAACAGTTCAAACACATTGCAGCAACCAAAAGTACCATCTGCCTTGACACTCTTAAATTCTTCAAATTTAAATCATCTGAGGGTTTCTCAATAGGAACTTTTTAAAATAAGAGCTGCCTCTTGAATGTTGACATGAGCCAGTTACTTGAGGAGACAGCATTTAGGACATATGGGTCATCTAAGTTACCAAGATTCTCTGTGATCCAAATTGTAAAGGTTCTCAAATGTTTCTTTCTGGCCCCTCCATGCCAAGTTCAGATTCATACATCCAGCTGCCCGTGTGCATCTCGCTGAGTCCCAACAGGCATCTCTAACTCAGCACAACTAAAGTATTAACTTTGGTTTTCCACCCAGCTCTGTTCCTCTACATCTTTCCCATATCAGGAAATGGCGCCACCACCCACCCAGTTGCTCAAATTATGAGTCTAGGAGTCATCTTCGACTTTCCCTCACGCCCCATATCTGATCCATCTGCAAGACTTTGCAGTTCTTTGTCTAAAATACATTACCCCCTCTTCTACTGCACTAGTCCAATCTCCATCGTCCCTCTTCAAGGCTGGGCTCCTGCTTCCACCTTGCCTCCCTTTCCCCACAGTCCTTCCTGTGCTATTCATTTATTTATTTATGATACTGGAGATTGAACCCAGGGGTGTTCTACCTTTGAGTTTCTCCCCCATCCCTATTTTATTTTTTATTTGGAACCAGGGTCTCACTACATCACCATGTGCTAGCCTTGAACCTGCTATCCTCCTGTCTCAGCCTCCTAAGTACTGAGACTATAGGCATGCACCACCATGCCTGGCTCCTATATTCTTTCTTTCTTTCTTTCTTTCTTTCTTTCTTTCTTTCTTTCTTTCTTTCTTTCTCTTCCTTCCTTCCTTCCTTCCTTCCTTCCTTCCTTCCTTCCTTTCTTTCTTTCTTCTTTCCTTCCTTCCTTCCTTCCTTCCTTCCTTCCTTCCTTTCTTTCTTTCTTTCTTTCTTTCTTTCTTTCTTTCTTTTTTGTGTGGTACTGAGGGTCAAACTCAGGGGCATTCTGCCTCTGAGCTATACCCTCAGTCCTTTTTATTTTTTATTTTGAAACAGGGTCTCGCTAAATTGCTGAAGGCCTCCCTAAGTTGCTGAGGCTCGAGTTGAACCTGATCCTCCTGTCTCAGCCTTCCAAGTACTGGGATTACAGGGGTGCACCACTGCCCTGCAATGTGAAAGGACTTTTAGATCATGGAGAGAATTTGGTTTTTATTCTAAATGTTTAAAAACAACATGTTTTAGGCAGGGAAAGCAATAGGATCTGATTTGCATTTTTAAAAGAACCTAGGAAGCCCTGCATGGTGATGCACACATGTAATCCCAATACTTGAGAGGCTGAGACAGGAGGATCATAGGTTCGCAACCAGTCTCAGAAACTCAGCTGAGGCCCTCCACAACTTAGTGAGACCCTGTTTCCAAATAAAAAATAAAATAGGGATGGGGGTGTAGCTCAGAGGTAGAATGTCCCTTGGTTCAATCCCTAGCACCACCACCAAAAAAAAAAAAAGAAAAGAAAGCCGGGTGTGGTGGCGTACGCCTGTAATCCCAGTACTTGGGAGGCTGAGACAGGAGGATTGGAGGTTCGCGGCCAGCCTCAGCTACTTAGTGAGGCCCTCCGCAACTTAGTGAGACCCTGTTTCAAAATAAAATATAAAAGAGGGCTGGAGGTGTATCTTAGAGGCAGAATGCCCGAGTTTGACCCTCAGTACCACACACACACACACACACACACACACACACACACACACACACAAAGAGAAAGAAAGAAAGAAAGAAAGAAAGAAAGAAAGAAAGAAAGAAAGAATATAGGAGCTAGGCATGGTGGTGCATGCCTATAGTCTCAGTACTTAGGAGGCTGAGACAGGAGGATAGCAGGTTCAAGGCTAGCACATGGTGAAATAGTGAGACCCTGTTTCTAAATAAAAAATAAAATAGGGATGGGGGAGAACACCCCTGGGTTCAATCCCCAATCATAAATGAATGAATGAATGAATGAGTAAGTAAATAAATAAATAAATGAATAGCACAGGAAGGACTGTGGGGAAAGGGAGGCAAGGTGGAAGCAGGAGCCCAGCCTTGAAGAGGGACGATGGAGATTGGACTAGTGCAGTAGAAGAGGGGGTAATGTATTTTAGACAAAGAACCGCAAAGTCTTGCAGATGGATCAGATATGGGGCGTGAGGGAAAGTCGAAGATGACTCCTAGACTCTTAATTTGAGCAACTGGGTGGGTGGTGGCGCCATTTCCTGATATGGAAAAGATGTAGAGGAACAGAGTTGGGTGGAAAACCAAAGTTAAAGTTAGTACTGGGTTCACTCTGCAGTAGCACCAAAAAAATAAAATTAAAAATCTTTTCATGATCCGGCTCCTGCCTGCTTCTCTGACCTCATCTTCCCCTGGTGCGGGGACTCTACATCTGTAAAATGGGTATGAAGGCAATAATCTCTACCACGCAGTGAGCGCCAGCTATGTGCTAGGTCATGATTCTCACTACAACCCAACCAGGCAAGCATTACCAGCTGTAAAATTGTGAGGATGGAGAGAAAGTGTTTCGTGCTAGCACACAGTAGTGATCAACAAATGTTAGACTCTCTGCCTTTCCATTTGTTCCAATGGTGGGGGGGGGGCTGTAGCCCAGAAAAGTCTCTCTGGCCAGGGGTAGAACTGGAACCTGGGCCAGGTGTCCCCACACACATGCTCTCTTACTAGTCTAACACCTGCCTGCAGGGAGCGCTTGAGCCAAGAAGGGCGAGCACTGGCTCTCTGGGGGAGCCCCGGTTGCTGAAAGAGTTAAGGGACCTCTTTCCAAGCCCCAGCCCTCCCCTCCTGCATCTGCCTTTGTGGACTTAATGAGAAATCCAGGCGCTTCGTAAGAGACTGTACAAATAACTTGTAGGGCGCCACTAACTCATTCAGCAGAGAGAGACCCAGGGCTGCCAACGCTTCAGGGAAGATAAGTGAGTGGAAAGCAGGCGGTTTTTACAGCGTCAGCGGACAGAGGACAGAGGATTTCTGCGCGGTGGAGTGTGAGCTCCGCCCTGCAGCCCAGGATCCCGCTCCTCAGCCCCTCTCTTCACGATATTTGATTAGGAATTTGGGGGCGGGCCCTGGCCTGGCACAGCCGTGCACACTCGCAGTAGGCACTCTCACTCCTCTCTCTCACACACACATTCTCCAGCCCAAGGAGGCCAGACACAGGGACGTGGTCACTCTCTGGAAGGTTCAGCCTGAGGTAAGTTTAGTCATTTTACTTTGTATTTTGCCCTTTCTAATTCCATAAAAGACATGAAGGAAAGGGGCAGGGGTGGGGAAAGGGGCAGGTAGGGAGAAGTCACTCCTCTCCACCAGGGCCTGACCCCAGGGATGCTGGAGAGGGGAGCAGGGAGTGGGGGATGACGGCCAGCATTTTACCTTTCTCCTAAAGCCCTTTTATGGATGTAGGGGGCCTCCAACTGGCAGGCATGAAAAAGTGAAGGACCCTATATCTACAGAAGCTTCTTCCCATAAATCCCACCACTGTAGAACCTGGGGCACTTTGGAGAGTAGTCCCTGAAATTTCTCTTAAAGAGGGGTTGTGGTACCTAAACGTTACTGGAGAGTTCAAGTTTTGTGCAGTGTGTGTGTGTGTGTGTGTGTGTGTGTGTGTGTGTGTATGTGTGTGTGTTGCTGCAGTGAAAGAGAGAGAATAAAGAGAAGTGTTAAGAATTGGCCATGTCCAGGGAGCTGTGGATTGAGGTGGAGTCCCTCCCAGGTTAGGGGACGGCTTCTGGTTTGACCTCCTGGGCTCTGATAGGAGGGAGAGACGGAAGAACAGCAGCAGCTCCTGTCAGCTCCTGGCCCTGGAAACTTTGCACCCTACGAACTCTGAGCCCAGGAGGGTCCCCAGCATTATAGGGAGCAATGTAAGAGTATGCAACCCGGAAGCAACACTACCAGGAGATGCAGTGGGGTGAGGACAGAGACAAGCTCCCCACAAACCCTTCCAGTAGCCACAGCTTTAAGGAGAGGCCAGAGTGGCAGGGTACACAGCCCCTGGGAAGCTGGGTCTTGAAGAGGAAGGTGGCTCTCGTCTGCCAAGGTACCCAGTTTGGATGGAGAAATGGAGACAGAGGCTCACTGTGCCAGCCCTCCAGACAGCCACCTTGGTCCTGCATCAGCCCAAAGCTGTGCATGGAAAAATGCGCCCTTGGCAGTGGGCCGCTCCATCCGTCTTCCCTCCTGGCCAGAGCCAGGGAGCCGCCAGCGCCCAGGCAGGGGCAGTTGGGTCTGCCTCTCAGAAACACTGTGGCTCTTTGTCTGAGGCCTGTGGCTGCCTGAGGATGAGCCAGGGTGCCTGCTCCCTGCAGCCCAGGCGTTGATGGGATGAAGATGAGCCTCAGGGAACAGAGAGGTCCGGGCAGGGTGGTGGCCAGTAGGTGACTAGCTGGAGTGTCACAGTCAGGGTCCTTCTCATCAGTTTTTGGCTCTATACTTTCTTTCTCCTGTCCATAGTTGCCCAACCCCTGCAAGGCCCAACATCCACATGAGGGATGCATGTGACTCTTCCAGGCCAAGGAAGGTTCTAAGCTTTCTCTGACCAAGGGTGACACATTGAAAGGTGCCCACTGCCCACAAGGGCTCTGCAGTGTATTGGCTATCGGTAATCAGGGTAGGGTATCCAGGCCTAATGTGCCACCCCATCACCCATACCTTCAGCTTCCCTCTCAGATGCCCCCAGACCCCACAGTTGTCTCCAGGCTGCCCTGTTCTCATCTCTAGCACTGCAGGCTCAAAGGCAGCAGGCTGCCCCGCAGTGGTGGGAAGGCCTGGATATGCAACATGGCAAGCTGGTGTCATCACCTGGAGCAGGCAGCTTGGATGGGGAGGTGATGCTAGGACCCTGTCCTAAGCCACTTTCCCTTGGCCGTACCCCAGTGTCTGCAGTTTGTATTCCGATTTTCAGTGTTCCTCGATCCTTTCCAGTGGCCTCGCGTGGCTCTTCCTTAAGCCCCCGGCGGAGTATGTGCAGTGCACACACGTTACCAGGCACCACAGAGGAGAGAGAAGTCAACTCAGTACCTGCCCTAGTGCCACACCCAGTGCTGGTGTCCCCAGTGTGGAGAGGATTTGTCACTGTTATAAGACCAGGCTACATGTGCAGCTAACCAGAGGGTTTTGTCAACCAGCAGACTGTTAGGGACACTGGAGGGTAGCCTGGGCCTTGGGGTGACTGCAGTGGGCCCACACCCTTCCCCAAATGCTTAGGACCAGAAACTCCTAGCCTGATAAGAGCACCACAGATCTTCCAGAAAGAGTTCAGATCTTCTCCTTTGATGTCTGAAAGCCATTTCTGGAGGTTCCCCAGAGACCTGGAAAGAGCCAGAGGGCTTTTTCCTTAGACTCAGAAAATGTTATTTCCCTGGGAGTCCAAACAAGATGTGAACTCGGGCCTGAAGGGCAGCCCACCACTACTAACCCCCTACACACACATGCTCACACGCATGCACACACAGAGAGTGTCGTGGGCTTCCCAGCTTCTCCTGAGGTTCCCAGAAACCTCAGGGTGCTAGAGACTCCTAAGGACCTGCCCCTCCAAAAACTGCAGCCCCCCATTCAAGTTTCTTCTAATCTCAGACTCTGTTTTTGTGACTCTGTGACCAGGAGCAATATACTCAGCTCACCTCAGATCGCCAGGTCCAGCCAGAAGGAGTGTGCACAGCTGGATTGGGAGGAGCGCAGGCTCCTGTGGTCAGATCTGCATGGCTCAGAGCCCCGCTGGCTGCTGTGCCTCACTGCCCTTCCTCCTGTGGGCTCGCTCACGCCTGCTTGTTCTGTTCTCTCTCCCTTCCCGCAGGACACGATGCAGTGGGCCTCCCTCCTGCTGCTGGCGGGGCTCTGCTCCCTCTCCTGGGCTCAGTATGATGAAGACTCTCACTGGTGGTTCCAGTACCTCCGCAGCCAGCAGTCCACCTACTACGATCCCTATGATCCCTACCCCTACGAGCCCTCCGACCCCTACCCCTACGGGGTGGAGGAAGGTCCAGCCTATGCCTACGGCTCTCCGCCCGCACCAGAGCCTCGCGACTGTCCCCAGGAGTGCGACTGCCCCCCCAACTTCCCCACAGCCATGTACTGTGACAACCGCAACCTCAAGTACCTGCCCTTCGTGCCCTCCCGCATGAAGTACGTCTACTTTCAGAACAACCAGATCTCCTCCATCCAGGAGGGCGTCTTCGACAACGCCACCGGGCTGCTCTGGGTCGCTCTCCACGGCAACCAGATCACCAGCGACAAGGTGGGCAGGAGGGTGTTCTCCAAGCTGAGGCACCTGGAGAGGCTGTACCTGGACCACAACAACCTGACCCGGATGCCAGGGCCACTGCCTCGGTCCCTGAGAGAGCTCCACCTCGACCACAACCAGATCTCACGGGTCCCCAACAACGCTCTGGAGGGGCTGGAGAACCTCACGGCCTTGTACCTGCAGCACAACGAGATCCAGGAGGTAGGCAGCTCGATGAGGGGCCTCCGCTCACTGATCTTGCTGGACCTGAGTCACAACCACCTCCGGAGGGTGCCCGATGGCCTGCCCTCAGCCCTGGAGCAGCTGTATCTGGAGCACAACAATGTCTACACCGTCCCTGATAGCTACTTCCGGGGCTCGCCCAAGCTGCTCTACGTGCGGCTGTCCCACAACAGTCTCACCAACAACGGCCTGGCCACCAACACCTTCAACTCCAGCAGCCTCCTTGAGCTCGACCTCTCCTACAACCAGCTGCAGAAGATCCCCCCGGTCAGCACTAACCTGGAGAACCTCTACCTCCAAGGCAACAGGATCAACGGTGAGACTCGGCCCGGGAGGGGCTGGCTGGCCGCTCCACTGAAAAGATCCTATTCTGAGAGCTACTGGCAATGCAAAGAAATAGGCAGAGGGGAGCCAGACGGTACAAATGAAGCCACCGGGGAAAGCAAGCTCTAGACCTGCACGAGAGGTGCAAGGGAGCATTACTTACCCTCGACGGCAGTGCTAAGAGCATTTGGTGGGGAGTGGGTTGGTTCAGAAGATGACATCGGGGACATGCACGTTTCAGTCTAGGTCTTGAGTGGGCAAATGTGGGAGGAAGGCAGGACAAAGCCGTTCTGGAACAGGGAAGGGCCTCGAAGGAACAGGTCACTTAACAAGCCACCTGTAGGGAACAGCTGGGAACACTAGTCTGGGGGGAGGGGCCCTGTGTTGAGAAGCGGTGAGACATGAGCTGGAAGAGGTGTGGGAGGGGACAGTTTACCCCCAAGGAGACTTAAGTTTAGCTTCTAGAATCCACCTTGGGAGCAGGGCAGCTGCTAGGAACCGGTCGTGTCTGTGTATCTTCCTCACCAGCAGAGGGCGAGTTCTCTGTTCCCCCTTGACTGCCTCTGGCCTCCATAGCCTGGTCTGGTGTTTTGGTGTTTATTTGTTTTTTTAAACCTAACAGCTGGTGGGAAAAAATGTGCAGCCTTTGAGAACTGAATGTGGTACTTGTTTGGGTCAGTTCTCCCTGGAGTCCAAGGAGACCCTGGTGGCAGGGCAGACCTCCTCCCTAGGGGAACATGAGCCTGACCACTATGAAGCTTTTTTTATAAGCAATTCCCTGCAAATACCCAAAGGCAGCAAAAAGCCTGCCTCTCTGCCTCTAAGTACTGAAATATTCATTCCAGACAGAATCATCTAGCTGCTTCTCAGCTCCCTTCCTCTTAGGATCTTGTGTTCAGACGGTGCTTATGTTACCCCAGGGCCTGTGATGTCTTCATCTCAGCTGGAAGGTACTGAGCCAGCACTTAACCTCCCTCCCTCCCTCCGGGCAAAGTCCTCCTCTCTCAGGAAGGGGCACTCGTTAATGACCACTGGCAGGGGGCTTTGAAGTCGAGCCCACTGGAAGGACCAGTGCCATCAAAGCACAGAGAGAGATGGAGTCCCATCCTCTCTCCTTCTCACTCCTCTCCCCCTATGCTCAGGGAACAGATCAACTGTTTAGCAAGATGTTGACAGCTAGACAGTCCTTTGGGCCGGAGAGATGCCAGGCTCAGAGGGCAATAGGGAGAGGATAGCCTAGGCCAAGGTGAAAAGTGGTCCTTTAGTTTGAAGTACAAGATACCGTTATGCACATTCCTAACTGGTTTTTACTTGGGGAAAAAATAATAAGCTCTATTTCTTTGGGGTCTTCTTACTCCCAGGGTGAGTGTGGGGGTCACTGAAGATGACTTGAAGATGTCTTGTGGCTATACATCCCACCTAGCAGTCACCACTACTTACCAGCCCCTCACTCAGAACCCAGGAGGGTTGTCACATCAGAAATGTCACACTGTCTGCTGTACTCCAACTTTCATCCTGAAAATGTGACTTCAAAGAACAGCTGTCCCAGCCAGGCGTGGTGACGCACACCTGTAATCCCAGTATCTGGGAGGCTGAGACAGGAGGATCGCAGGTTCGCAGCCAACCTCAGCAACTTAGTGAGGCCCTCCACAACTTAGTGAGACCCTGTTTCAAAATAAAAAATAAAGCAAGGCTGGGGGTGTAGCTCTGAGGTAAAATAGCCCTGGGTTCAATCTCCAGTGCCACACACACACAAAGCAGCTGTCCTGGGAATAGTCCATTACTTAGCGCCTCACCATACAGTCAGAGAAAGGCGAGCAGGAAAGGCGTCACCGTAGCATCTTTCCACCTCTCTGCTTTCATGCAGAACTACACCTTCCACTCAAATACAAGGTGGTCCACTTTCCCCAAAGCGTGTCAGAACACAAAGTTACTTAGTGAAATGTCCCGAGATCCTGCAAGAAAGTTCTCCATTCAAACAACCTAAAATTTTCCATGTCTACCCCCTATCCCTTTGTGTACAATTGAAGCCCAGTCTCCTTTACTAGTTATTATTTATTTAGTCTCTCTCCTGGTCTTTTATTTTATTTTATTTTTTGGTACTGGGAATTGAACCCAGGGGCATTCTACATCCAAGCTATACTCCCAGCCCTTTTTATTTATTTATTTATTTGGTTGGTGTTTTTTTTTTTTTAAACAGGATCTCGCTAGGTTGCTGAGAGTCTCACTACTTGCTGAGGCTGTCCTTGAACCTGTGATCCCCCTGTCTCAGCCTCCCAAGTACTGGGATTACAGGCATGTGCTACCCCACCTAATCCCAGCCCATTTTTTAAATTTTATTTTGAGACAAGGTCTTGCTAAGTTGCCCAGACTGTATTCAAACTTTCAATCCTCCTGCCTCAGCCTCCCAAGTCACTGGGATGATAGGCTTAAACCACCACAGCTGACTTCTCTCCCAGTCCTCTCTAAGTAAAATAACTCCAATTCCTTATCTTTCTTAAATTAGTAAATTAATATATGTAAAGTGCTCAGCCCAGGACCTGGCAGATAATTTAAAAATTAATATGTGGTAACTATTGTCAGCTTTTTTTTCTAGTTGCCACTTTGAAGTTGACAGGTGCAGTTTTTGTTGTTGTTTTTTTGCATTGCAAAGACAGGGAAACTGAGGAACGGAGAAGGAAAACTCATCTCTTAAGATCATCCAGACCACATAGTATAGAACCTTGAACTCCTGCCCTCAATGTGGAAGGACCTAGAGCCAGGCATCCCTGACTGAGAGTGGGAAGGAATCTCCCTCTGGCCCAGGCCAGGAGCAGGCCAAGTCCCCCAGCCCCTCTCCTGCAGGAAGGTGAGGATGTCTCCAGCCCAGCCAGCCAGGGACAGGGTGGGGGTGGTGAAGGTGAGGTCACAGCAGCCCCTGAGGGAGGAGCTGAAGGAACAGGAACAAGGTCCTCTCCCTCCCCTTCCCTTGTCCACCAGCGCCTCCCCCACATTTTCCAGCATGGCCACAGCAAGGCAACACCGCAGAGTGCTATTCGGAAGCTCTGGAGCAGGGCGGGTACACCAGGAGGAATCTGGAAAGACTTATGTCAGTATTTAATCTGGGCTGGGAACTGTCTGCCAGGGCCTCCTCACAGAAGCCCCGTCCTATCCGTGGGCTTGGGGAAGTCAGCAGGGGTGTCCCGCGCTCCGTGTGTGGTTACAATCCATTACACTGTGTGTCTAGCTCCACACAAATATGCCTCACAGTTATGTACCCACAGCTGGGATCCAGGATTTTAGCAGACAGCCTGAGGGCTCCAGACTGGAAAAGAATCTATCACTGAGCCTCTAGGTTAGCCCCGAATAGAGCTGGAAGTGATATTTAAGCTGCGTGCACCCCACCCCACCACAGATAACATAGATGCAGCTGTTACCCAGGCTCTGCCCCAACCTGCCCCCTTAATCTACTCCCTGGATCTCCAGATCCAGCCCCACCCCGTCCCTCTGTCTCCCCCATTCTTCCCCAGTGTCTAGTTTTTCTTTTCTCTTCTTTTTTTTTTTTGTTTGTTTTTAGACAGGTTCTCATTAAATTGCCCAGGCTGGCCTTGAACTTGTAATCCTCCTGCCTCAGCCTCCCAAGTAGCTGGGATTACAGATACGAACCACCATGCCCAGCCCCGTGTCTAATTTTTCTTCAGGCCTAATTTTCTTTTTCTCCTTCTCCTCCTCCTCTTCCTCCTCCTCCT